>JARYGA010006224.1:0-37433 GCA_030545235.1 Helianthus tuberosus
AACGAAACCCTGCACTTTGTGGAAAAGCCTGTAGAAATCATGGATTGAGAGACCAAGAAACTATGATGCTCACACATTCCCATAGTGATGGTCCGCTGGGAAGGCAAACACAACGCCGAGTTCACTTGGGAACTCGAAACTGATATGAAATCTAGATATCCGCAACTCTTTGTTACGCCTGCTCCTTAATTTCGGGACGAAATTTCCTAAAGTAGGGGAGGCTGTAACAACCCGACTTTTCAGATCGTTACATATTTGCTTTCACTTCGACTTGTAACCGTGTTGTACTCTGAGATTTGATATAAATAAAAGGGTTATGTTATACTAAATACATTTTCATCACACCGCACCGTTACACGCTTAAACGCTTTACATTCGCAATGCTTAGGCAACACGAATTACAGAGAATTATACTATTTAGATTGCCGTGTTTGTTTGTTTGGTTATCATATCCCTCCACATTCGCTTATCACGACTAACGCGCTAAATAAAAAACGCTGTTATTAGTAGTAGTAATGTAATAACGTGTGTTCTTATGTGTATTACTTGTGTGTGCTTATTATGTGTATTATTTACTCACAAACGCTATCGCAACGCAAACCCAACGTCACTCGCACAACTTGATTTATCACACTAAAACGCAACGCGACCCGAAACTCAGTGCTAATGCAACAAAACGCATCAAACGAGCATCCTTTACGCAAAAACGATATTTTCCCACACAAAACAGGCCCTTCGAACGAAGCCAGGCTGGCCTCGTACGAAGGCACTTCCGTCGTATGAAGGCAGCCGGTTCGAACCAAGGTCCCTGTGCAAACCCACCATCCCTATAAACACCCAAGCCCCTCCTCATTCATTCTCACTTGTTGAAGGGGTATGGTCCCAAAAACCTTACGCAAGAACATAGGACCATACCATAACCTTATTCCAAGATCATCTTAAATAAGACCCTATGTGTTCGCGCAACGGTTTTTAAACAGGATTTGGAGAAAGCAGTCTTCGATGACTATACGCCGGAGAAATGAAAGACAAATATTCTACTAACACCCTTGCACGGGCCCGCGGAAGGGAACAGTTAAGATTGAAGATGAAGTCCTAAACATCTCCGCGCGCCTGAAATCAAGACTTGAACAAAGGAATCTTTTCTGTTACAACAGAATGGACACGTGGCAAAAGCACAATGGTTTACAGCTGTAGATCTTCTGAAAGGCCTTAAATGCTCATCTTGCATGGCTTCATTCAGTTGCAACCGAATATGACATCGCACAATCCTAGACACTCATCTAAATCACGATGATGGCAGCAACTTGAAGAAAGATCTATACAAAACCACTTTCCACGTGGCATCTCCCCAGCCGTCGATCAGATCCATGATCCATGTACATGGATGTGGGGTTAATTATTGACGGAAAGAGAAATATCTGCCAACGAAAAAGTGTTCTCCATTACTATCTTCCTTACACATTTTTGGCGCCTAAATCCAGTTATAAATAAGTGACTTCAGGTATGATCTCATAAGTTACTTTTCACATACTTTCACTCCTACTTCATCTTTCCCTTTAAGATCACTATACTTATTCTTACGCCAGAGGTTGGTCACAGAGAGAACCCCCATTCTCCCCGTGGCGAGTCTAACGCCTTTCTGTTTTGTAGTGTTCTCCGGTGAAGTAGCCCTCAACCAGCAATCGACGAGAGGATTAACCTTTTTATGCGGAAACTAAACCCCAGATCTGATTGATTCCGGTCAATTTAGATCACTGTTTCTTCATTGGCGCCCACCGATTTTCTATTTTCATTTTCATCTTCTCGATCAATTCATTTCTTCCTCTCTTATGTTTTCAATGGCAGAAGGTCCGTCAAGTTATCCACAAGGTCCTCGACCAGAGAACAGGGGCAATTTTGCTCATGCTTCCCGTGTCGAGGGAATCGTGGAAGAAGCATCTGATGATAACAATGTTTAGAACAATGTTAATCATGTGAACGATCCTGTTACCCCAGGAGTACAACATGAAATTCTGATTAGCTCAATTTTACCTCCTGACGAGACCCCAATCTCTTGGTATGTTAAGTCCCAAGGTGCGTTGAATGCCGTTTATGCACAACTTTGTGCACAAACTGCTCAACCAGCACCACAGACACGTAGATCTGCAGCTCACGTGCGAGCTCCATCTGCACCTTGAGTGTTACATTATGATTCACCATCATACATGTCGGTCGATGATACAGAAGTTTACTCCCAGTCCAGCACCAGATATGAGTCTACTCATTCTGGATCTAGACGGCGAGATCATCGTGAGGAGCAATACTCTCAAAAACGTCAATCTGTCCATTCATGTTTGGGCCCGCGTTTCTCACAAAAGCGGGACACCCAAACTGATGAATACGATAGAACGGACAATGAAGACGACAACACAAGCGTTTTCAATCGGCTGCAGATAGATCATGCAAGTTATAAACCAAAAATTCATGTTGTTTATAATCCAAAAGCGGAGTATGATTAAAACTTATCTATCGACCGGCGGAAGCTGCTGAGAATTCCAAGTTTATCAGAGAGATCGCGCTGGCTCCCCTTGAGCGGGCAAAATTACCTTCAAAAGTAGGAAAGTTCAATGGATTGTCAGATCCCGACGATCATTTGCGCGTATTCACCTGTGCGAGGCTAATCGATGGATGGACACTACCTATGTGGTGTCACTTGTTTGTCCAAACCCTTATAGGCACCACGCGCCTTTGGTTTGACATTCTACCAGTAGATAAGTTAACATCCTCGGTTGACCTTAAGGAGAAATTTTTGGTCCATTTCAGTCAGCAGTACCGCTCTATTCGAGATTCCGCGGATGTCATGAACATCTGGCCGGAGAGACGATGAAAGTTTGGAGGATTTCATAACGCGGTATAACAAAGAAGTATTGGAAGTTGGTGATGTACACGAACACCTAATACGCACACAGTTCAAATATGCGGTGAGATGCGATGACATGATCAAGGTGTTGTCAGGAACTGAACGGTTACCAAAGAGCTGGGAGAAGTTGATGGCAACAGCCAAGGTTTATGCTCAGACTGAGCGCAATTTAAACTCCAACGGACCACCATTACCCCAAAATCTTCCTCAAGACATGAGCAGAAGTAGCGGTCGGAAGTTCAAGAAAATTAGAAAGATTCAACTTCAAGCACATACTCTTCAGAGGATGCCCGTGCAACAATCAACAAAATCGCATCTCAGAAAGAAACTAAACAAGAAAACCGTGAAAGGCAATGGACACCTCTCACTAAAACACCTGCGGAGGTACTCAGCACCGAAAATTACCAGTTAAAAACACCACCTCAGATGAAAAACAAGAGGGGACAAGATCCGAACCTCTATTGTGACTATCACAAGGATAATGGTCACACCACAGACAACTGTATCAGCCTACGCACTGAAATAGAAAAAGCACTCATGGGCGGAGAGCTTACTCACCTAGTTCAGAATGTGCGCAAAGAGATCAAACAGATCACCCGCGGAGACGAAGGGCCAAGCAACAAAAAGCAAAGCAAACTTAAGGGTCCAACGCAGTCCATCGCACATGTAATCCTAGTCTCCTTCATATTCGGCAGGTTCCTCACAACTTGTCAATATGACACAAGGACTACTTACATGCACATTAATTAAGTATCTTATTTATCCTAAGAATAGGAGCTTTGTACTAAATGGCCTCTGCGCCTTATCTAAATCAATACGAAGTCTTTTACATTACGCCTTTATGTTTTATTACAAAATGCATGCAATTTCTTTTGGTAAGCACAAAAATACTATGGTAATTTAACACAAGTCTCATGAACGGTCTGCGGTCATAGGTACTGCGGAAGGTCTAGCCCTACGTTCACACATGAGCTTTATACCATCTTTATTTGTCTTACCTAAACAAAGTAATTGTACTCATGCAAAAATTGTAACTAAAACATACCATACATTCACAAAGTTACTTGCGCAACAGCTCATTAACAAACATTACAAAAACGAGATTCCACATCCCAAACATGTCCAAAAAAACAACTATCAAGTACAGACAACCTATTCTAGGTCTTCTTCATCGGAAGCATCCACTTCATCTGGGAATATCCCCTTCAGTTGAACAACAAAGTCTTCAGACTGCAGCATATTGGTTACCAGATCCATCACTGGAAGGCGCAAGTTGTTATATTCTGCTTTAGCAGTAGCATGGGCAGCACCAGTATCAACTCCGCGCGTGGCAGATCTACTGGTATCCCAATCAACTTTTAGCGCATCAGTCACATGTGGGTACATTCCGCATACCCTTGTGTATATCCATCATTGCGCGCGGTCACCATTAAGTTGGTAACAGTCTGGTCTAAGTCAATTGAGTTCAGGATTGATTTGCAACCTGCGAAGACAAAAATCTCAATAAATCAATACATAAACCTATCCGAAATATTACAAGGGATTGACATACTTACATTGATAATCCCATGATGTTGCATCCACAACATATCGTTCTTCAAAGGTTCGACCAAGCTTTCCGCCGTCACCCAGGCAGTCTCAGAATTTTCAAGTTTATCTTCAGTTTCGGCAAGACGATGCGCAACTTTAACTTTCTCAACTCTTTCGAGTTGCAAGTCTTTTTTGGCAGACTCAGCTCCGCCTTGGTTTGTCCCTGATCAGTTAATAAAGAAGTAAGTTCTTCTATCTCCTTATTTCTAAGGGCAAGGGTGGCGCAAGTTTGTACCTCTTTCTACTCACTCCTTTCCTTGTGAGAACGAGCTTCATCACGAGCAGTCTCGGCCTCTGCCTTCTCCTTCTTTAACCTTTCAATCTCCGCTTTGAGATTGTTCACATCAGCATGAAGATCCCTCTTCTCATTATTATCTTTTTCACAAATTTCTTTCCACCGCTTACGAGCCTCCGCAAGTTGAGCGGCTTCAGCTTCCGCTTTCTTCTTCCATCCCATAGCAGACCACTCTTCTGTCTTCTGCTCACTTTCGAACTTGGCTTGATCAGCCTCAAGCTTAGCTCTCAACTCAGTAACCTTCGCCTTTTCTTCAACAACTTCCTTTTTGGAAGTTTCAAAGGAAGCCCACTCTTTGTGCATACTGCGCCATTCGCGCCCTTTTCGATGAGTGGTTGAGGTTGAACTGGAAGTCTCTTCAAAGTTCGAGTGGTAGGTACGCTCATGGGATTGCTCTTTTTGGAATTTAATTTCAGCAGGTGGAAAAATACCTTGCATCCAATCATGACATACCTGCCAATCAGAAAAGGTATCACCCTGCTTTAATTTCCACATAGGCGCGTGGATGTCGGAAGCTCTTTTCTCTGAATAAGTTCTATAATAATAATCCTCCGGAGTCTCATCCGGGAAAATAGGAGAATCTTCCTCTTCATCATGAGCAATAAAGCCCTAATCAACATGAATTGGGTTTCTGCAAAGTCATATCTGGGAGGGGCGGAAGTACCCGCAGAAGAATGAATGGTTATCACAAGAACCTCTTCTTCAAAAATCGATTTTCCCTTTTTTGGCCCATGTGCCACAACCTCAGGAGACTTGGGCTTGGTAACGCCAATGTCAGTCGTCTCCGCCTCCACAGTTTTCTCTGTTTTCACCTCTACAGTCTTGGTACCCTCCAACTGTTCTTTAACAGACGTGCGGGGTGGCGAGGGTAGAAGGTCATCATTAAAAACAGTTGATGATTCTGCACGAATGGATGGAACAGGCCTCTCTTCAAAGAGAATTTAACATTATCTTACAAAATGGTAAAGATAAAGACTAAGAAGATACTCACCGGGAGAAAGCTTCGCAGCAAAAGCATCTAAGTGCCCTTCTTACTGATCTTCTTCCTTGTAATCTTCTTTGTGGGTTGCGCCATAGCTTCACTTTCCGGTTTCCTCTTAACCGCTTTAGTCCTCAACAGTGGCTCAGGACTCGATTCCAGATCGATGGGATCCTCAGGGTTTAGGACTAGAATATCCGCGGTGCCTCGAGGCTCCGGTTTTGGTTTTTTCAATACTACAGGCGCAAGACCCTCTAACATGTCAAACACCACTACGTAATCACACCAAGGTTCAGAAACAAGGCACATACCTTTCTTCTTCTCTTCCTTGAGAACGTCTGCCTTCAGTGTGTCAAATTTCTTAGGCGCAGTAGTGGCAGCCGGCGCACGTTTTTTCTTCTTAGATTCTGGGCCTATGCCTAGATTCGTCAACTCACCTATTCAAAAGAAGAAATATTGCAATATTACCTAAAGCGCAACATCAACAAAGAGTAATATTGCAATATTGCCTAAGGAATGTAAAAGAGACACGTACCAACATCAGAAGAAGGCTGCGCATTCAGATCCGCATCATTTGGAAGCGCCAAGTTCTTCATTATTTGATGCTACCATGGCTCTTCATTAGCACCCTTCTGAACAGTTTTCATTTTCCCATTCTCTCTCTTATACGCCACAACGTACAAGGCAACAACTACAAAGGGAAAATTAACAACAATTGCACATAATATAAGAAAGGATTCAACGACTTACTCTTATCATCTTCCACATACAAGGGCTTGTCATGGCGCTCCGCCTTCCAGTGCAGACTCATCCCTGCAGCAACTAAAGCTCTCTCATGCAGTTCAATGGAGGGAACATCCTTCATATCCTGGTACCATATCTCTGCCTCCGGAGTCTTAAGGGTCTCTACTGTCACACCCCCAAAATCCACAAGTGGAGTATCATCACAGGGAGCGTGACTAACCAGGATCCAGCCACCAATCATATTGAACAACATAAGTAAACAAATAAAAAAAACCCAAACCAAACAATATAATTGGTGTCAAAACAATTCAACAAAGTTTAAGTTATCAGCGGAAGCAATAAGTTCAAAACCCAAATCATAAGTTTAAAAGTTTATTAGTTTTTCATGAACACTCAATGGTCCATATTCCACAACGACTCCTCCTGTGCAAACTCCATCTAAGCACCTAACGACCTGCAAGGCATGTAACAACGAATCAACAACAATGTTGAGCGAGTTCACAGTTGGTTGTCCATTTTAGTGTTGTTCCAAAAACCATAAGTTGTTTCGAAAACCACAAGTTATTCAGTTCCTTTTTTCCTAAACCATAACTAGTGGGGGCTTCCCCATGTTAACCACTAGACCCATTACCATATCAACTACTGACTGTAGTTATGTTTTTGTGCCCTGCGTCAACGTCTATCGTCATTGACTAGTGCCCAAGTCCATTAGTCCATGCCCGTCCTCTGCGGCACGGTGTGAGGCTTGTCAAACCTAATAGCGCTATTTAACTAATGACCCGTTCGCCATTGGCCCGGCGATTAAGTCGATATAAAATGAGGGACTTAATGATAGAGTTTTGTCTAGTGTCGTTCAATGTTGTCACCCTTCAGTTAAGAAGGTGGGAGTACGTGTCCTACCTAAAGGGAATACGCAGGTTTCAATGTTGTCACCCTTCACCTAAGAGGGTGGAAGTACGTGTTCTACCTAAGGAGAATATGCAGGTTTCCTTATTCAACGTTAACCCATTCCCAAACCACCGGGAATCCAATGCCTTGTAGAAAGTGTGAACTCACCTTAGGTTAGCTCGACAGATAAATAGAAAGGTTACTTGAGCTAATTGGGGTCAACCACGTCCTAACATGGTTACCATACAAGTCAGGTCTAGGTTCAAGTAGTTCACGTATGTTTACTCATAAACTCATAAGTTACGTACACATAACGATCACGACATACACATAGAAACATGTTAACAATATCGATAACGTATACACATAAGCCCAAATTGTGCGATTCAGATGATTAGGACATTGTGGTTGTGCGAGCCCAATCATCTTGTGCGATTTAGAAGAATAAGCACAATAATTATCTGGCCCAACGTGTTGTGTGATCAGCACAAACTTGTGCGATCCACGACAGGTTGTGCGGTCTAATATATATCCCGGCCCAATAAACATGCAGTCCAATAGTTTGTGCGGCCCAAAAGTATTAAACAAGGAGACTTCTTGTGCGGCCCAATATATTGTGCGATCAGCACAGTCTTGCGCAATCCACAATATAGTGTGCGGTCATGCATAATCAGACATTACTATGTGCTTACACAGTTCTACTTCATACATTCCTATCTTGTGCGACTAACTTGTGCGGTCCAAAAGCTTGTGCGTTCGGCTCTTGTGCGATCAGATCATATATGATCTGATCTTGTGTGATTAAGGGACTTGTGCAATCAGTTACATACTTCCTAAAATCATGCGATCAGTTACCTTGTTTCCATTTATTTTGCAAGACTAATTCTAATAGTTTCCAACCTTTACATTGATCGATCAAATCTAGGGTTTTTAATTAATTCTCTTGAACACTAATTATCACTTAATAATAAACATATCAGATCAAACGGTTTAACTTTCTTAGATTCATATGAACATCAACAATGATTAAATCATGTATAACCACTAATCATACATCAACCGAATCATTCATTCATTCCCAACTACCATCCGATTCGGTTTTGCAAACAATCAAAACAGCCCTATTATGCAGTTCTAGTTAATCATCACAACACCAAGATTATATCAACCATTATATTAATCATACACATATTCCGGATTCCTATGGTTAAATCTTCTAGCATGAACCCTAGTTTTTCATATAATTCTTAACATCAAAATCATAACAATCCAAAATCATGGCAACTAACCAAAGGAACAATACTAACCGAAGTGTGTTCAATATGACAAGCTTGATCAAGATGGGAGGTTTCGGTTGTGGGAGATGTTGCCGTCGAACAAGAGAGAGGAGAAGAGGACCTTAGGGTTTTGTGTGTGTTGTGTATTTTGCAAATAATGAGGAGTATACACCCTCCCTTGTGAGTTATGTGCATAAAAGAGTGGACCGAACCCTTACATGGGCTGCCCTTTGATCTCGAGTACAAGGAGTGTGGGCCGAGAGTGGTGTGTGACAAAAGACAAAGTGTACGGCCCAAACCAGTTTGTGCCACCAGCCACATATTGTACGACTAGGTTTGTGTTGTGTGACCGAGGATAGATATTCACATTATAATTTCATATCACATAACACGTTCAATACATAACATTCCAAAAGAAATCACCGTATCACATAATCACATAATGTTCATACTGGTTACATCAAATACAATGAAAGGTTTTGGAATACGAGTTGTCACATCATCCCC
The DNA here is from genome assembly GCA_030545235.1 of Helianthus tuberosus. NCBI lineage: Eukaryota > Viridiplantae > Streptophyta > Magnoliopsida > Asterales > Asteraceae > Helianthus > Helianthus tuberosus. Next base: position 9,183 of record JARYGA010006224.1, read on the forward strand.
AAGTTGAATGAAATTTCATCCCGAAATTTAGCACGTAGTCACTGAGGAAGCTAGTTAGGTTGCATGGTTTCCTGGGGTGTCACATAATCCCCCCGTTGGTTTGGAATTTCGTCCCAAAATTCCGCAGTAGCTTCAGCCTCAGTAGTGGTTTCACTTTTCTCGAACAACTGGGGATACTTATGTTTCATTTGGCCTTCTCGTTCCCAGGTAAACTCTGGGCCACGACGGGAGTTCCAACGAACTCGAACAATGGGTATCCTGATACGCTTGAGAATCTTAACTTCCCGGTCCGTAATTTCCACTGTTTCCTCAACGAATCGCAACTGGTCATCGATAGTGAGTTCCTCGAAAGGAGCTATGAGGGTCTCATCTGACAAACACTTCTTCAGATTTGACACATGGAATACGTTGTGAATGTTGGTACATATGTCTGTCGACTTCGTCTTGTATCGAGTCTTGTATAAGTTAGAAAGATCAAGGCACGATTTACGAGATAATTGAGAAACATATAGATTTGAGCCATTTCGCACGAAATGGAAAAGATCATTTCGCACGAAATGGGAATGCCATTTCGTACGAAATGACATTGGCCATTTCATGTGAATCTGTTCCGTGCGAAATGGGATGTCTATAAATAGGTATCTTGTTCAAATCATTTGTAAGGTTTGGTTTCCGGTAGCGAAGCTCTGCCGAAGTGTCTCCAGCATTGTAAAACGATCTGATATCAATACAAGAGACAATTAAAGTGAATCTATATGCAAATCAGCTGAAATAACTCCGATACATTTGTTTTCGCCACTCGTATTGGACGAGATCTCTTCTGAATGACTCGTTTGGTCGTGAAAACGATCCTACAAGTGGTATCAGAGCTCAGGTTGAAGATTTCTTACCATTTCGGCTGAAAATTTCTGATTTCTACTCACTTTCTTCACATTTTTCAAAATTAACGAAGTTTTCATGGATAAAATGGCTTAATTTTCACATATAACGTGCGAAACACTGTTTTAACAAATCCTTGAAAGTATCAGACCTTAAATTGGCTTAAAACTTGTTCAATTTTAGCAAAAAACTGTCCGAAAGTGTGACGTCAGCACCCTTTTGCACGAATTGGATATCAGATTGTTTGACTTTGCTTCCATTTTGCACGAAACGGACCTTCATTTCACACCAAGGACCATTTCGTTTGAAACTGACATCATTTCGCACGAATTGGTATCCCATTTCACACCAAGTGTTTCATTTCGCTTGAAAAGTCCAATCCGTGTGAATCATATATTCCATTTCGCACGAAGTGGGTTAATCAGGGTCCATTTCATTTGAAGAGGTTCATTTCGCTTGAAAGACTCCATTTCGTGTGAAAGGCAGTTCAGTTAACTTGAAATTGTTCCAGCAATTCCATTTCGTTTGAAAGTCTGTATTTGTGAAATTTTCAAAAACCGAATCATGGATAACGAGTTCTACAATGCCTTTGCTACTCCGATGACTATCACTCAGAATAGGATGCTAGAAAATGAAACAAGCACAACGCAAAAACCGCCTAAGCTTATGAGTATTAAGGAGTATAGTGGATGGGCAGAACGTTTTGAAAATTGGGTTCAAGCATATTATCTTGATGCATGGGAATATACTGAATTTCGATATATTAGGCCGGTTAAGGACAACGGACAGAAGGTTGATATTAAAGATCTAGATGTTGATGAGAAAAAGAAATACAAAAATGAAAAGATGATGGTTAGTCTTTTGAAGCAAGCTATTAAGGAAGAAATCTTGATTTTACTTCAACACAACGGAAGTGCACATTCGATATGGAAAAATTTTAAAATCAAAGTTTGTTGGAAGTAAAGAGATGATCAAGAACAAAATGTCGCTTTTGAAGAAAGAATTTGATCTATTCCGTGGTTTAAGAACTGAAAACACCAAGCAGATTATAGAAAGATATTGCAATTTGGTGATGAACATGAAGAGATTGAACATCAATAAAGATAAAGAAAAATTGATTGAAAAGTTGGCCGATGTGTTGCCACAAGATGTTTGGGGCACGTATCTTATGATGTTGAAAAATAAACCCGAATTTGATAATCTAACGCTGAGCGATTTTATTGAACAACTTGAAGCTCAAGAGATGGAACAACGAAAAATAGAGAGAATGAAGAACTATGATGGTGAACAAGACATTGGTCTATATTACAAAGGAGGTATTAGTGATAAGACCAGCATTGCACTGAAGATTGAAACTGCTTTCAATGCCAAAAGTTCTTCTGAAGGTTCATCTCAAGGATCAAATAGCAAAACGGGATTCTCTTCATATCCATCGTTCGATCCAAATTTTTCAGCAACAAAGATTGGCATAGTACTACAATGCAACATTGCGTTAAATCTTAAGAATGATCAAAATTACTCTGAAGAAGTAGCCAAAAGTCATATGTCTTTGTTGGTGACTGTGTTAGAGTCTTATGGGAGTTTAGTTGCAAGAAGTATCGGAAATCCAATGTTGACAAAAGAGGATTACGATCAGATCGATGCTGAAGAGATGGAGTTAATGGATATAAAGTGGTGTTTGGCTAGTGTGTTGAGAAGAGCTGAAAAGTTTAAACAAATTACGGGAAGAGATGATTTCCGAGATGCTAATGTTTCTACTTTAGGATTTGATAAATCTAAAGTTACTTGTTATCGGAAAGCGATTTATCATCAAGTTGCTCAACAGCCGTATCAACAACAACCACAAACTGCTCAAGCTAAAAAGGCGATCGAGGAGTCATCAAGAAAAGCTTGTTATGGTATAATAGATCAAGAAGATGAAAGATTGCCAGAAGGTTTTAGCTGGGACAAATATTGTCTGGATGAAGAGATCTTAAAAGCTAAAGCTTTTGTTGCTCAAGTTGTTGAAGACAGTGCTGATGATAATTCGTATTGGGCAGATAGTATGAAAGAGCATTTAAAATATCTAGCTGAAAGAGATGCTGAAAATGCTCGAGTGGCAAAGCAGAAGGTTAAAAAACAAGATGATAGTGATGATGATTATTGGGCAGATAAAATGAAAGAGCACTTAAAATTTATAGCCGAGAGAGATAAAGAAAGAATGAAAGATAAAAATGATGAAGAAAATGTCCGAGTGATAAAAGTCAAAGAGATTCCAGCTTTCGAGATTAAAAAGGAAGCTGATGCAGAAAAGGTGTCTGAGAATTGTGAAAATTGTGAGACTCTGAAAAAATACAACAACGAGTTGATTCACAACATGAACAGGTTGAAAGAATCGTATGATGTCTTAAACAAAGCCATGAATCAATATAACGAGTCAAGCAGTGAACAAACTACAGCCATGAAGACACTCAATGGAGCATACATGATAAAGCAGGAAATGATCAATTATTACATTGATATGTGTGCTGAGCTTGAACAGAAATTGGAAACTCAGAGGATAGAAACTGAAAGAGTAAACAAGTTGTTGAAAAGTTACTCATGTTCTTCTAATGTGATTGACAGGATTTACCCCACAGTTGAAGGCATGAAGGCATTTGAAGAAGATACATCTGAAGTGAAGAATTATGGTAAGAAACAAAGTTTTGGCTATAACAAGTGTCCACCCCCGCTTGAAAATGGCTATTCGCCACGAAATCCAAATTCAGAAAGAGTCAAAAAGGCAACCAATTTACAGTGGGAATATGAGCCTTCAGATAACTTGCCAGACAACATTGATGTCACTTTCACATCATCCGACACTGATCATGAGTCCGAGTTAATAAAGAAAGTGGTCGATCAGGTGTTGGAAAAAGATGAAACGGAGGAGTCAAAGTCTGAGTCCGACACGTCAAGTCCATCAGTCAGAAAGGACAAAAGGGTTTATAATAAAGAATTTCTGTTATCACAAAATAATTTGAATGACGAAACATTCAAAGTAGCATATACTTTGAATGATTCTGACAAATTATATTCTAATGAAGAATTTACAATAAGAGGTGGTAAAACTGAAATGATTAAAAAGGTTTTCAAACTAACAGAAATCAATATTTCTGAAATGAAAGATGTAAATCTTTCTGAAAAACCTAAAAAGTACACCTCAAGAGTTCAACTGAGATTAAACAAGAAAAAAGGTTACAGTTCTGGTTCTGGTTTTCAAAAGAATCCAAACCATAACGGTAATTTCAAAAAGAAAGGTCTTGGTTTCATTCCACCAAAAAATCATAAAAATGAGAAAACTTATAAACCAAAAACTATTTTTGTTTCAGGAACATCATCTGAAGAAGAAAAAGAGCAAGTGTTCAGGAAGCAGACAAACAAAGAATTCCTTGCTAAAAAGCAAGATGGAATGAAGAAGGAAGTTGCTCAGAAGAAGGAGACAAGAACCTGTTTTCAATGCAAAACAGTTGGTCATATTGCCAGGAATTGTCCAAAGGCAATCCAAACAAGACAAGGGGTCTCTGAAAAACTGAAAGAAAAGATGGTTGAAAATGAACCACCAACCAAACAATTTAAAGTTTTCAAAAATTCAAAGTTTGAGGTTGGTGAGTGTTCAAAAAGATTTTACAAAAGAAAGGTGAATCTTAATAACCAAAAGTGGGTCGTTAAGAAATCTGATGATCGTTCTGGCGATGAATCTGACTCGTCAAAGTCAGATGAGCCACAAGTTGTGATAAAAGAAGAGAATTTAGTTCCGCCATTGGATGATGCAAATTTTCCACCATTGCGGGCTGAAAATTTAAAATCAAAAATTGGAAAAGTTGAAATTTTAAATCAATTCTTTTCTGAATAGAAAGAATTTGATGTTGAAAAAGCCTTTAACCCCACAGTTCAAAATATTTTTGGAAAAATGATTGACGGGAAGTTCAAAGGGGTAAAGGAATTTTATGAATTGAAAACGAAGAAACCAGATGAAGATGGGTCATCCTAGATTAGTAACTGGGATAGAACCTATCATGACTAAACTCTAGACTTGCCGGAGCTCCCAAGTTAGTAATCGTGGAGCAGGAATCGGCATCCTTCTTGATTACTTTATTTTGTCATATTTCAATTTGCAAATGGTATGGTTGATATGTGAACCTTCAAGTGGTTGAAGAGGAGGTTTTCACCTACAAGTGGTTAATCAAGGTCATTAATTTGAACTTGATTTAACTTTCATACAAACGGTTGAAGGAACAATATGATGAATTTATCCCCGATTTTACAAATGGTATCAACAAAACTAATTTTCCGGAAAAACCATTTTGATTAAAACAAAGTTAAGTGTTTTGAAATAATAATGGGAAAATAGTTTGTTGTCAGGGGGAGTTCTGATTGTTTATGCCAAGTGGATGGCAAATTGAAGCTTGAAAATCAGTTTATTTGTACAGTTTGTTTTCAAATTTTTTTCTTGAAAATCAAAAATTGAAACATATTTTTTATTTTAGGGGGAGTAAAAATTTTAGAAATTTCGAAAATTTGAAAAATCCAAAAACATGATAAAATCCAAAATGTCAAAAACATAAAAAAATGAAAATGAGTTTTGTTGTGAAAAAGAGGAAATGATAGTACATCAGTTAGACTGTCACAGTACACTAAAGAAATGGAAAGTTAAAATGTGATAAACCGTCTCACTAAAGATGTGACGATAGGCTCAGCTAGACTAGTAGATTTGCGATAACGATACAAACTTAAATGAAAAAGCCTAGTTCTAGTGGGAAACGCGGTTGAAAGCATAGTACTTAGTTTTATCCTTCATGACTGTGTACCTACTCGGTAATCACTGAATGCTAAAAGAGCATAAAAACAGGTCAGTTTGTGAACTTTCACAACTTGCTGAAAAAGTCACTGTGATTGTGCATTTCATTTTGCAAAGATTTAAACTTGTTTGATTTTTTTATTTTTGTTTCTTTTGTTTAAGCATTGGACATCCTCTGTGTATACGTGAGTATCGAACTGGATGTTAGTGCCTGAACATTCTGCTTTATTTTTCTTGGTGTTTCGTTTAAATCTTGGATCACCTCTGCGTATATGTGAATATCGAACTGGTGGTTAAGATCTAAACATTTTTAACTTGTTTTTATTTCTTATTTTGATTAAACATTTGACTTTCTCTGTGTATCGAAAGATCGACCTGATTTTTAATGTTTAAACATTCTGCATTGTTTTCGCACATATCACAGTTGATGAAAGTTTAAAGGCATTACTTGAGTCAGTGTATTGCATGATGAGGGGATATGCTGAGATCGTGGGGTCCATAAGAATTTAGTTCAATATTAATATATCTTAACGTATCGGTAAGCATTTCGAAAGTTTTTAGATTGAGTTTAAGAGGACATCAATATCGTCAATCTATGTGAATCGTTTAGAACTTAAAGTGTTTAAAGCTCAATGGTGCTAGTGATGTGTCTCAAAACTGATATGATCCTCTTACACAAACTCACAAAAATATTGTTTGTAAATATTTCTTTACTGCTTTTCGTTAAAAACAAAATCCAAAAAGATTTTCGGAGTGTTTTAGCATAATTTTTTGAAAAATTCAAAAAGATTTTCGACAACTGATGTTGAAAAGCTGATTTTCAAAATTCCGAATGCTAAACATGATGAACAGCAGGTTTGGGAGAGTTTGTTTGAGATGAAAAGTGAGTTAAAAGTTTGAGAAAATTTGAAAAATGTCATAATTTTACTAGTGATGTGTTGAGTTTGATTTTACAAGTTGTAAGCAAAGCTTAAAATTGTTAAATTTTAAAAAATTATGAAACTTACCTTGTGGTAGAGTTTTTGCAGGCAGAAGTAGCCAGGATACGACTCCTGAAAGATATGTGAAAGCCAGGTTCCGATTCATGTGTACTTTTTGCATTAAGCCTGAGCAGAATTTGAGCCAGGTCACGATCCTAGAACAAGAATTCCAGACTGTGATCCCAGCTTATCGAAAGGGGGAGTCTGAAGATGCAAGAGCCAGTTTTTGATCCTGGATTAACATTCAAAGTGGAGTTTGAATGGTAGAGAGCCAAATTTGAATCCTGATGTTCACGCAAGCTGCTGATGCTGAAGAACTTAAGGAATCAAGAGATCTGATCAAGAGAAGATAGAGACAGGTTGAGATTCTGGAGGAGAGAAAAAGAGATTGATTGAGGATGCTTACAATGGAGAATATTTTGGAGAGAGCTTGAAGACTGATAAAGACTGAAGATGTGACATACCGAAGACTTCGTCAACATCCAAGGGGGGGTCTGTTGGTGTATATGTCTGTCGACTTCGTCTTGTATCGAGTCTTGTATAAGTTAGAAAGATCAAGGCACGATTTACGAGATAATTGAGAAACATATAGATTTGAGCCATTTCGTACGAAATGACATTGGCCATTTCGTGTGAATTTGTTCCGTGCGAAATGGGAAGTCTATAAATAGGTGTCTTGTTCAAATCATTTGTAAGGTTTGGTTTCCGGTAGCGAAGCTCTGCCGAAGTGTCTCCAGCATTGTAAAACGATCTGATATCAATACAAGAGACAATTAAAGTGAATCTATATGCAAATCAGCTGAAATAACTCCGATACGTTTGTTTCCGCCACTCGTATTGGACGAGATCTCTTCTGAATGACTCATTTGGTTGTGAAAACGATCCTACAGTGAACACCACTGAGCTCTTCGGGCAGATTTAGTCTGTACGCCACTTTGCCGATTTTCTCAGTGATTTCGAAAGGTCCAACATAACGTGGATTAAGCTTGCCTTGTTTACCAAAGCGAACCACACCTTTCCAAGGTGAGACTTTAAGTAGCACTCGATCCCCAACCTGGAACTCGAGTGGTTTCCTGCGCTTATCAGCGTAGCTTTTCTGATGCTCACGAGCTGCCGCCCTTCGTTGTCGTATTTGGGCAATCTCTTCCGTTGTGTCGACGACGAGTTCTGGGCCAGGGATTTGGCTATCGCCAACTTCTGCCCAACATAAGGGTGATCGGCATTTCCGTCCATACAAAGCCTCGAACGGAGCAGCCTGGATGCTGGTGTTGTAACTATTGTTATACGAAAACTCCACCAAAGGTAGGTGCCTTTCCCAGCCATTACCAAAGTCGATTACACATGCTCGAAGCATATCTTCGAGAGTCTGGATGGTGCGTTCAGTCTGCCCATCCGTCTGTGGATGATATGCTGTGCTCATGTCTAAACGTGAGCCAAAGGATTTGTGCATCGCCTGCCCCAAATCAGATGTAAAATGTGGATCTCGATCAGAAATGATAGAAGTTGGCACCCTGTGCCTCGAGACTATTTCCTTCAGGTAGATGTCTGCTAGAGTAGAGAACTTATCCATTTCCTTGATAGCCAGGAAGTGTGCAGACTTTGTCAGTCGATCCACTATCACCCAAATGGTGTCGTTTCCCCGTTGAGATCTAGGTAAGCCAGTAACAAAGTCCATGGAAATTTGCTCCCATTTCCATGTTGGGATTTCTGGTTGTTGAAGTAGGCCTGATGGCTTCTGGTATTCAACCTTGACCCTAGCATAGGTTAAACATTTACTAACATAGGTTGCTATGTTAGCTTTCATGTGGGGCCACCAGTAGAGAGTTCTGAGGTCTTGGCACATCTTGTCAGAACCAGGATGCACCGAGTAGCGAGATTTGTGCGCTTCGTCCATAACAAGTTCTCGTAGATTTCTAATGGATGGAACCCAGACACGTTCTGTGACACCTGGGTCACTGCGACCATTAAACAAATACCAAGCCAATGAAATATTGTATTTCATACTTGGGATCTGTATAAATATGTGTATCTTTTGCACATATCAATTTTTGTTCGATTTCAAGCTTTAAATCACTTTCTGGAAGGTTATACGCGCACTGATGCATAAATATAACCAGTTTAATGCAATGAACACCCCAGAATAGTGAAATAGGCTTAACATACCTTAAATAACCTTTACATAACTTAGAAATAAGTTTTGAAGGCTTTGGTATGGCAAAAACAAGTTAATTCGCCTACAGGGGCTAAATTTGACAAACTACGAAAGTATGCCAATTTGAACTGTAACAGACATTCCAGAACATGACCATAAGTTAAACATACCATAAATATCCTTTACATAGCTTAGAAATAGGCTTTGAGGGGTTCAGTGTGCTAAAATAAACTTTTGGGTCATTCAGGGACTAAAAGCGTCAAAAAGTGCATAAGTTTGCACTATCGCGCATAACTTACGTTCTGAATACATCCGGACATCCAAAAATTTATGTAAGCACTAAAATATTTTATCTTAGTGTTTGGCATAAGAAAAAATCCATTCGTCACGCCATTTGGATCGTTTTTCGCGCTTATGCGCATTCCGTCGTAATTAACCGAACAACGCAATCGTATGGCCAAAAAAACCGACATCCGTGATGTTTTCAAGCATATTTCATGTTCCCTATGTCTTAACATCATTGTAGAGCTTGAAATTGGGTTTGACGGGTGTTAGAAGTGCCGTTACGCAACGAAACAAGGTGCAGGGGCCTGTTCTGCCATTTTTGAAAGTATCAGACCTGCAAGGTCCTTGCGCACCGTAAGGTTCTAAGTCTTACGGTGCGCAAGTAGGGTTCAGATGCAGAAAATCGTTTTGACTGCTGGTTAACGGCTTTTAAACACTCCAAAGGCCAATGCCACATGTCAATCTCTGGTGGTGGGGGCAAAATGAGTTACCATAACATTCCAACACATGTACGGATGAGATTTGATCACGTTATTCGAGAAACGATCTTAACGGTTCGAAGAATCCTATAAATACCCATCCATTCCAACCCCAAAACCCACAAAATCTGATCTAAAAGCTCTAAGTTGAAGCCATTGCTTCATACCTGAGCTACTTGGATCAAGTTTAGCTTTCGGGGACCCTTTGTAAGTGTTCCTTCGTTCTTTTATCGCTTTTCGAGTCCGAAAGTCAAACTTTGTTTGACTTTCTGCATTAACCAGTTTATGGTCAATGCGAAGTTCGTTTGAACTTCATAACGTGAGCGTGATCATGATGGTTATAGTCCCTAGTGACTATACCTACTGATTACCACGTTATCTAGGCTCAGTGACGAGTCGTAGTTTCGGCCAAAATGCGCATTCGTGCGTATTTTGTAACCAAACTACTCTTGAGTATCAAAACCGTTTGTTTTGATACCAAACCTGTTTTCTAAACTTAGTTAAGCATGTTTTAACATGCTTAGCTCGTCACTTTTAGTTTAGTGCTTATATAGGGTCGTAAGGTAAGCGATCTAAACAATCGCTTATACTTTCGAACCAGACCCGTTTGGTCGATCATTAGGATCCGACCAAACACATTAGGTGACCATAGTTGTATAGGGAATAACCTTCCGAGGTTATACCTTATGGTCGCTTCGTTTAAGTAGTTGTATGATAGGTAGTATATATATGCCTTAGGTAAATTACCAAAATGCCCTTTTGACGCCAAAATTCATTTTAAGCATATGTAACATAACTTTTGGTATCTAAACTGATTTGGTAACAATATTAGACATGTTAAGGCATATTTTACTTATCATAGGACTAGTTAGGCATTCCAAACGCGTTTCACGCGAACGGCGCGTTAAAGTAGCATAAGCTACCTAAACGGGTCGTAATGGGTCGTAAGCACTTAGGTTAGGTTTCATTTTAGTATGTAGGCTTTGTTAAACCATATTACATGAGTTCTCATACTCATTTGGTTTACAAGCCCTCATTCTATCCGATATTCCGGTATAGGTCCGGTATATTAACATAGTTACCTATATTAGGTACCGTTTGATTTCCGTGATCTCTAGCATTGTTTGGTTGTTACTCAAGGACTACTAAGCAATCTCAAGTGAGTACATAGACATAAGTCATGACTAATTACAAGGTTCATGACTAAACATTTTCTTAAACATAAGTCATGAATTCTATTTTCACAAAACCTATGTATCTCACAGGCATTTTTATGCTGACGTACCTATTTTCACATGTGTTTCAGGATATGATGCATAGGATTTATCAAGATACACTTAGGCGGACTTGGGCCTTAGTGACAATAAAAGATGCAAGATTAGTTATTTATGTTATATTTATTTGATTGTCAAGACATTGTAACTCTTTTAATCAATAAAACAATATTTCAATTTCCATGTGTTATGAGACAATGATTCTGTTACAACACTCCCCGACGTTTCCGCCACGTTTTGTTGTTTTACGTGGTCGGGGTGTGACAGAAAAGTTGGTATCAGAGCCAATGGTTATAGGGAATTAGGTTATTAGTAATGCTTTGACCTAGACTATAACCTTCCTAGGACCCTAACACGAGTTTACTTACGTTTAGTCATAAAACAATAATGTCACCTATCCTTAGGCGACGACCACAATAAGAACATAAATTTCAAAACCGCTTTGAAAACTAATCATCTGTTCTAGGATGATTGATTACTAGGTTTTGAACCCTCTGTTATAAGGTTTTAAACCCCTTTGAATTTTCAAAAATCTCGTCAAAATTTTGGGTCCTAAATAGTGTGAACACGTGCAAACTGGAAGAATGAATGCCTGTACCCTGGGTTTTCTGTCTAAGGCTAGAGTGTTCGTACAAATCAACATAATCGGACCAGTCACTCTTACCTGGGAACTCTTGGGGTGAGTGTCCACTTATAGGCGAGCATGTCTTCGTGATACATTATACGGATCTATTTGCTTTGATTCAGCCTTTGTGTGTCGTTTGTTTGCTTCGTGGTTCAAACAAATGACCATCACCCATGATTTTGGTCGGTAATTGTAACTTCCTATTCTTACCCAATACCATTTCATTTGTTTTCTCTCTTGTTTCCCCTTTTAGAATGCCTCCACGACGCGAAAATCAGGTATCTATTGAAGAGCTGGCAACTGTCATTACACATCAAATGACTGCTGCAATCCCGAACATCGTCGCTCAATTTAACCAAGCTCTCAACAACAATAATGCCCCCTGCAACTTCAAAACGTTCAACTCAGCTAAGCCATCAAAGTTTTCTGGGTCTCAAGGAGCGACTGCACTTCTGCAATGGTTCGAGAGCCTAGAGAGCACCTTCATGCATGTTCAATGTCCAATGGAGCGAAGGGTAGAATTCGCATCTAGTGTCTTTGAGAAATGAGCTTTGACATGGTGGAATGGTGTGATGAGAGATATAGGTGCCGATGTAGCACTGGCTCAAACGTGGCAAGAGCTTCGAGCTCTGATGATGAAGGAATTTTGTCCTTGTCATGAGATCAGGGCTTTAGAAAGGGAATTTGACGATCTTAAGCAAGATAGCGGTGAGCATCGAGCCTACATGGACCGTTATGAGGAGTTAAGTCTGTTATGCCCAAACATGGTCACGCCTTTGGATAAGGCAATCGAAAAGTACATTAATGGCCTCCCTGACTCAATACAAGACATTGTGACTGGTAGCAACCCTACTACAGTTAGACAGACCATTGAGCTATCTGCAACCTTGACTGAATCTCAAATCAGGAAAGGTAAACTTTTTCGAAAGAGTGACAAAAAACCGGTTGAGGAATAGAAACCAATCGAGGAATCAAAGACCATGGATGAACAGACTGGATCCCCTAAGAGGTCAAAGAAGTGAAAGGCTTCTCAGAACTTCGCCGTGGTCGCTCACAATGATCAAGTCGTCCCCAACCAACCAGCTCAACCCCCTGCTAGGAAGCCATACAATGGAACTGCACCCTTGTGCAACCAATGTAGCCTCCATCATCATGCTAATGTAAAGTGCCGCAAATGTCAAATTTGTGGACTTATAGGCCATACAGCAAGAGTCTGCCCAGCTGCAGCTGCACTAAACCAAGCTGGCAACAATCCCGCTCTGGGTCGTTTTCTACCAGGTTCTTGTTTCAACTGTGGCGAGATGGGTCATTTCCGAAGAAATTGCCCAAAGCTTGCTAATGCAAATCCAGCACAGGGATGAGCATCTGACCGACTAGAAGACAATACCCTTTAGAAATAATCACGTCTTATGTATTATTTTCTTTTGTTGTCAAGGTCCATGAAACAATTGTTATCATTGTTTATAAATAAATCTTTTATTTACATTGCAATGTATTTATGTGGTTATATGTATAAACAACATATCCCCTACAATACCGACAATCAAGGAATCGTATTCCTTGAAAAGCAAACTACCCCCCAAAATTTTTTTTAACTATTTGATGATATCTTGCATTTCCACGAAATTCCTAAGTACCCGTTTCTTCTAAGGAAAACGAAGTACAAGGCGCAAGTTACAACACTAGACGAATACCCAAGGTACCACTATAAATCCTTAATAGGGTACCTAAGGGTATTCCCGTAAATCCAAAAATTGTTGTGTTCCTTAAATTCGAATATTATGTTTCCTTGAAAACAAAATCGAATTTTTGGGAGATCATCCTATCTTTTCAGATAGATCCCAGAGGACATTGAAGCTCATCTACTGGTTTCCTAGGTGTACCTTGAATATCCATTTTTCAATCGATAACAAGTTAATAACAAATTAATAACCAAGTTAAACAACTATGTGATTATGTGCTTATATGTTTCCTTTTTATGTTTTTGGTATAATCCAAGTTTTGTTATCCAAATCCTCGTAGAATCTTCCATATCTTCGTATAAGGGATTCATAGTAGGATATCCAAAGGTACTATATTAAATCCTCAATGGGCTTTTACGTAATAGTAAAGACCCTTGGATTATATTGTACTATTCCATAATTAGTCCCCTTGAGTGGTCTAGTTAAACAGATTGATCCAAAAATCTGGTTAGGAATATCATGTGATGAAATAGCTGAAAAGACTCTTTGGTGGTCTAATTAAGAGAGATCATTTGTCGATCTAATTAAAAGGACCCTATGATGGCCTAGTCACACTCATCACAGGTTTAATTTTTCCCCTTCACATTACAAAACAAAGTGTGCGGACTGTGCAAGGAATTGCGTAATTATGGATGCATACATAATTATGGAATTTAGTGCACAGAAACCACAACAAGTTTTGTCATGTGCCTAGAGTTAAATCTATTCATTTCCGTTTCTGAGGAAGCACCCGTTGAAAATGACTCCGTTTGTTCATTTTCGTTTCTGAAGATTGTCCGTTGAGGAAATGAATATCCGTTTGATTATCCTTTTTCATTTCCACTTCTGATGAAGCAACCATTGAAAATGACTCCGTTTGTTCATTTTCGTTTTCTGAAGATTGTCCGTTGAGGAAATGAATATCCGTTTGATTACCCTTTTTCATTTCCGTTTCTGAGGAAGCACCCGTTGAAAATGACTCCGTTTGTTCATTTTCGTTTCTGAAGATTGTCCGTTGAGGAAATGAATATCCGTTTGATTATCCTTTTCCATTTCCATTTCTGATGAAGCAACCGTTGAAAATGACTCCGTTTGTTCATTTTCTTTTTCTAAAGATTGTCCGTTGAGGAAATGAATACCCGTTTGTTTATTCCTTCATTTCCGCATCTGAAGAATACTCGTTGAGGAAAATGACTCTGTCCGTTCATTTTCGTTTCTGAAGATTGTCCGTTGAGGAAATGAATACCCGTTTGTTTATTCCTTCATTTCCGCCTCTGAAGAATACTCGTTGAGGAAAATGACTCCGTCCGTTCATTTTCGTTTCTGAAGAATGTCCGTTAAGGAAATGACAGGATTATGCCTTGCATATCTCTAGTGGTTATTTGACACCAAGTCACAGATAGACTCCTAAGAATAAATTTCGGGACGAAATTTCCTAAAGTAGGGGAGACTGTGACACCTGGGTCACTGCGACCATCAAACAAATACCAAGCCAATGAAATATTGTATTTCATACTTGGGATCTGTATAAATATGTGTATCTTTTGCACATATCAATTTTTGTTCGATTTCAAGCTTTAAATCACTTTCTGGAAGGTTATACGCGCACTGATGCGTAAATATAACCAGTTTAATGCAACGAACACTCTGGAATAGTGAAATAGGCTTAACATACCTTAAATAACCATTACATAACTTAGAAATAAGTTTTGAAGGCTTTGGTATGACAAAAACAAGTTAATTCGCCTACAGGGGCTAAATTTGACAAACTACGAAAGTATGCCAATTTGAACTGTAACAGACATTCCGGAACATGACCATAAGTTAAACATACCAAAAATATCCTTTACATAGCTTAGAAATAGGATTTGAGGGGTTCGGTGTGCTAAAATAAACTTTTGGGTCATTCAGGGACTAAAAGCGTCAAAAAGTGCATAAGTTTGCACTATCGCGCATAACTTACGTTCTGAATACATCCGGACATCCAAAAATTTATGTAAGCACTAAAATATTTTATTTTAGTGTTTGGCATTAGAAAAAATCCATTCGTCACGCCATTTGGATCGTTTTTCGCGCTTATGCGCATTCCGTCGTAATTAACCGAACAACGCAATCGTACGGCCAAACGAACCGACATCCGTGATGTTTTCAAGCATATTTCATGTTCCCTATGTCTTAAGTGGAGCTTGAAATTGGGTTTGACGGGTGTTAGAAGTGCTGTTACGCAACGAAACAAGGTGCAGGGGCCTGTTCTGCCATTTTTGAAAGTATCAGACCTGCAAGGTCCTTGCGCACCGTAAGGTTCTAAGTCTTACGGTGCACAAGCAGGGTTCAGATGTAGAAAATCATTTTGACTGCTGGTTAACGGCTTTTAAACACTCCAAAGGCCATTGCCACATGTCAATCTCTGGTGGTGGGGGCAAAATGAGTTACCATAACATTCCAACACATGTACGGATGAGATTCGATCACGTTATTCGAGAAACGATCTTAACGGTTTGAAGAATCCTATAAATACCCATCCATTCCAACCCCAAAACCCACAAAATCTGATCTAAAAGCTCTAAGTTGAAGCCATTGCTTCATACCTGAGCTACTTGGATCAAGTTTAGCTTTCGGGGACCCTTTGTAAGTGTTCCTTCGTTCTTTTATCGCTTTTCGAGTCTGAAAGTCAAACTTTGTTTGACTTTCTGCATTGACCAGTTTATGGTCAATGCGAAGTTCGTTTGAACTTCATAACGTGAGCGTGATCACGATGGTTATAGTCCCTAGTGACTATACCTACTGATTACCACGTTATCTAGGCTTAGTGACGAGTCGTAGTTTCGGCCAAAATGCGCATTCGTGCGTATTTTGGAACCAAACTACTCTTGAGTATCAAAACCGTTTGTTTTGATACCAAACCTGTTTTCTAAACTTAGTTAAGCATGTTTTAACATGCTTAGCTCGTCACTTTTAGTTTAGTGCTTATATAGGGTCGTAAGGTAAGCGATCTAAACAATCGCTTATACTTTCGAACCCGACCCGTTTGGTCGATCATTAGGATCCGACCAAACACATTAGGTGACCATAGTTGTATAGGGAATAACCTTCCGAGGTTATACCTTATGGTCGCTTCGTTTAAGTAGTTGTATGATAGGTAGTATATATATGCCTTAGGTAAATTACCAAAATGCCCTTTTGACGCCAAAATTCATTTTAAGCATATGTAACATAACTTTTGGTATCTAAACTGATTTGGTAACAATATTAGACATGTTAAGGCATATTTTACTTATCATAGGACTAGTTAGGCATTCCAAACGCGTTTCACGCGAACGGCGCGTTAAAGTAGCATAAGCTACCTAAACGGGTCGTAATGGGTCGTAAGCACTTAGGTTAGGTTTCATTTTAGTATGTAGGCTTTGTTAAACCATATTACATGAGTTCTCATACTCATTTGGTTTACAAGCCCTCATTCTATCCGATCTTCCGGTATAGGTCCGGAATATTAACATAGTTACCTATATTAGGTACCGTTTGATTTCCGTGATCTCTAGCATTGTTTGGTTGTTACTCAAGGACTACTAAGCAATCTCAAGTGGGTACATAGACCCCTATTTTACTGTTTTCCAAACATTTTGGGGTGAAACACATGTGCCTACTTGTTACGTTCATACTTTTCCATGTTTTCATATCATATGCTTACTATGTTCATTAGTACACTATTAGTACATTGTTTTACATTACATTTCATGCTATGTACGCCCATTGTGTGCATACATAGTACATTGTTTTACATTATATTTCATGCTATGTACGCCCATTGTGTGCATACATAGTACATTATTTTACATTATATTTCATGCTATGTACCCCCATTGTGTGCATACATAGTACATTATTTTACATTACATTCTATGCTATATATGTCCATTGTGTGCATACTTAGTACATTATTTTACATTACATTCTATGCTATGTATGTCCATTGTGTGCATACTTAGTACATTTATTATTCATCACATGCTTACATTTTGGTATGACATTTGGTTTGTTTAAATGGGACAATGTACATTCATTAACACCGATCATGCCGCTCGGTAGTAGGTAGTGATACCATAGGACTTGACAACCCCCATTCCTGAAATCCCGGGTTTGTTTGGATTGGAAGGAATGACCGAATCCGAATACATTTCTAGGTGGACCTTAGACTTTGTGCTAGGGTTTATTCTACAGTCACAAGGCTTGGATGTATGAATTTTCACAATACCGCATAGATGTTTATATCAGTATAGCATGAATTTGTTACACAAAACATAACTTTGATTTAAACCATGTTTTACTTCAATACCTTGTTTTTGTGCATTTTACATATGGTTTAGTTGATATATTTCACTTACCATACATAAAAATTTTGACATTGATATACACAATTCATGATTCACATTAGACATAAACATTTTGACATTTGATCTTACATAAACAACTTATCTTATACAAACTCATTTTACTTGGTTATTCATTTAACCATACATTATTCTCTTATTTATACATATCATCTGATCTTATTGCTTTTCAAATGATTTACAAGACAAAGCAAATTACAAGGTTCATGACTAAACATTTTCTTAAACATAAGTCATGAATTCTATTTTCACAAAACCTATGTATCTCACATGCCTTTTTATGCTGACGTACCTATTTTCACATGTGTTTCAGGATATGATGCATAGGATTTATCAAGATACACTTAGGCGGACTTGGGCCTTAGTGACAATAAAAGATGCAAGACTAGTTATTTATGTTATATTTCTTTGATTGTCAAGACATTGTAACTCTTTTAATCAATAAAACAATATTTCAATTTCCATGTGTTATGAGACAATGATTCTGTTACAACACTCCCCGACGTTTCCACCACGTTTTGTTGTTTTACGTGGTCGGGGTGTGACACGTTCCATGAAGTAGTAAGTACCGTCTTCCTTACGTTCGAGTTTCTTTTCCATGCCCCACAGGGACTCTGCCTTGATGTTCTCTTCTTTCAATGCTTCGGCCTGAGCATCACGAATTTGGGCAGGAAGACTGGAGTGAATAGTAAGCTGTAACGCACGTACACGCTTAGGTTTGGTTTCCTTATAACTGAGGGCTTCAGCCACAACATTGGCTTCGCCTGGATGGTACTTGATTGCGTAATCGTAGTCGTTAAGGAGTTCGACCCATCGACGTTGTCGCATGTTCAACTCCTTCTGATCGAAGATATGCTAGAGACTCTGTTGATTGGTGTAAATGGTGCACTTGGTACCGTACAAGTAATGTCTCCATTTCTTAAGTGCAAACACCACTTCTCCTAACTCCAAGTCGTGAGTAGTGTAGTTCTTTTTGTGAACTTTAAGTTGGCGTGAAGCGTAAGCAATGACTTTCTCACGTTGCATCAACACACAACCAAGTCCTTGGATTGGCCCGTCACAATACACCACGAAATCGTCTGAGCCTTCAGGTAACGAGAGAATACGTGCGCTACAAAGTTTCAACTTCAGCTGCTGAAATGTGGATTCCTGAGTGTCACCCCACCGGTAGGTGACACCCTTCTGAGTTAGGACGGTAAGAGGTTGCGCAGTCTTTGAGAAATCCTTAATAAACCTTCTGTAGTAACCCGCCAAACCCAAGAATTGACGGATTTCAATTGGAGTTTGAGGTGCAGGCCAATTCCTGATTGAGTCAACCTTGGATGGATCAACGTGAATCCCATCCTCATTGACCACGTGGCCTAAGAAATGGACTTCACGAAGCCAAAAGTCACATTTTGAAAACTTAACATAAAGCTGTTCTGCTTGAAAAAGTTCCAGAATGAGTCGCAAATGACGCTCGTGTTCCTTCTGACTCTTGGAGTAGATCAGGATGTCGTCGATGAAAACAATAACAAACTTATCTAAGTATGGTTTGCACACTCGGTTCATAAGATCCATAAAGACCGCAGGTGTATTTGTCAACCTGAAGGGCATGACCAGGAACTCGTAATGTCCGTAACAAGTCCTGAATGCTGTCTTAGAGATGTCCTCGTCTCGGACTCTCACCTGATGATAACCCAATCTCAGATCAATCTTTGAGTAGAAACTCGACCCTTGTAACTGGTCGAACACGTCATCGATATGCGGAAGAGGATAGTGATTCTTCATGGTCACCTTGTTGAGTTCGCGATAGTCTATGCACATTCGGAAGGTACCGTCTTTCTTCTTCACAAACAAAACTGGAGCTCCCCAAGGCAAAGAGCTAGGACGAATGAAACCCTTGTCCAAGAGCTCTTGTAGTTGTGCTGACAATTCTTCTAATTTAGATGGGGCTAAGCGATAGGCTGCACGAGCTATAGGTGCTGCTCCAGGAGCTAGCTCAATTTGAAACTCGACTTGACGATGAGACGGAAGACCAGGTAATTCCTCAGGGAATACCTCAGGGAAGTCGCGTACGATCGGAATGTCTTCTATCTTCTTCTCTTTCATTGAGGTGTCAGTAACGAGAGAAAGAATAGCAGTGTGGCCCTTTCGCAAGCACTTCTGGGCCTTAAGGAAAGAGATGATGCCCACGACAGCACCACTCTTGTCACCACGAACAACGAGGGGTTCTTCACCAGAACGAGGAATACAGATGACTTTCTCCTTGCAGAGTATCTCTGCTTGATGTTGAGATAACCAGTCTATCCCAATGACAACGTCGAAGCTACCAAGTACGATGGGAATAAGATCAATAGAGAAGGTCTGGCCAGCTAGTGCGAGATTACATCCCTTAACTACGTGTGTGGCCTCAAGATTTTTACCGTTCGCTAGTTCTACAACATGCTTGATGTTCAAGGGAATTGGGGTACACTTAAGCATCTGACTAACTCTTAAGGACACGTAACTAGTATCGGCTCCCAAATCAAATAAAACAAAAACAAAGAAATCATCCAGTAGGAACTTACCAGTCACGACGTTGGGATCGTTCCTCGCATCACCCCGACCAATCACAAATGCATGTCCCCAGGAACCATTGCCGTCATTGATATCCTTGTTGTTTCCATTCCCCTGATTGTAATTGTTGTTCTGATTCTGGTTCAGATGGGGCAATCTCTTTTAAAGTGGCCCTCAGCACCACACTGGAAACACCCTTTGTTGTTACCCAGTTGTTGTTGGCGCTGATTCTGTGGAGTCTTCTGCTGCCGGCGCCTCTGATTCACATGATAAAGGCTCCTGCAATCTTTCACTGTGTGGCCTGGTTTGTTGCATCTCTGACAGTTGTTCTTGCTACACGGCCCACTGTGGTGCATATTACATCAATTGCACTTAGGGTGGTTTCCCTTGTACCCACCCTGACCTTGATTACCAGAAGTCTGTTGACTAGGGCTCTTGTAGTTGTCAGTCCTTCGCTGCTGAGTCTGAGACTGAACAGAATTCGATCCCTTGCTTGAATTTCCATCCCATTTGCATTTGTTGTCGCTTGGAGCATCAGAAGTAATGGTAGCACTAATACACTTTGGCAGTTTGTTCTGCTTGACTGCCTGATCAGTGAGTCGGTGGGATAGTCGTATAACTCGCTGAATTATAGGCAGGTTAGCTGAAGTTACCATGCTCTGAATCTCTGGCACTAAACCTTTGATGTAAAGCTCGATACATTTGTAGGGAGGATCCACCATGTTGGGACACAAAGCAGCTAATTCATTCGATCTTTTAGTATACGCTTCGATTTCAGACCCCGTCATCTTCAGGTTGTAAAACTCCACCTCTAGCTTATGAATGTCATCATGATGACAATACTCTTCTTTGATTAGATCCTTAAAGTCGTTCCAGGGAGTGGCATTAGCAGCTGCCAACCCTAGCATTTGCACCTGTGCGTTCCACCAAGTTAACGCATCGCCTTCAAGTGTTCCCGTAGCAAACTTTACCCTACTGGCAACAGGGCATTCACACATTTTGAAAACAGATTCAATCTTCTCGAACCAGTGGAGAAGACCTACGGCTTCTTCTGTGCCGTTGAAGGTACTAGGATGACAGTCCTTGAAGGTCTTGAACGTACACACTCGAGGCTGAGCATTTTGACCTGTCGTGCGAGAAAGAAATGACAAGGTTAAGCACGAGAGTAGGTTCACGAACAGGTTATAGTCTGGTTTTTATCAAAAAGCATCGTTGTGGATCGTCGAGCACTGAACAGGTTATAGTCTGGTTTTTATCAAAAAGCTTATTCCCTTTTTAAAACCAAGTTTACTATAACCAATGGCTCTGATACCAATCTGTCTGAAGAAACAAATAAACAAATAAAAAAAACCCGCAAAATCCACAAGCGGAGTATCACCGCAGGGAGCGTGACTGACCAGGATCCAGCCACCAATCATATTGAAAAACATAAGTAAACAAATAAAAAAACCCAAACCAAACAATATATTTGGTGTCAAAACAATTCAACAAAGTTTAAGTTATCAGCGGAAGCAATAAGTTCAAAACCCAAATCATAAGTTTAAAAGTTTATTAGTTTTTCATGAACACTCAATGGTCCATATTCCACAACGACTCCTCCTGTGCAAACTCCATCTAAGCACCTAACGACCTGCAAGGCATGTAACAACGAATCAACAACAATGTTGAGCGAGTTCACAGTTGGTTGTCCATTTTAGTGTTGTTCCAAAAACCACAAGTTATTCAGTTCCTTGTTTCCCAAATCATAACCAGTGGGGCTTCCTCATGTTAACCACTAGACTCGTTACCATATCGACTACTGACTGTAGTTATTTTTATGTGCCCTGCGTCAATGTCTATCATCATTGACTAGTGCCCAAGTCCATTAGTCCACGCCCGTCCTCTGCGGCACGGTGTGAGGCTTGTCAAACCTAATAGTGCTATTTAACTAATGACCCGTTCACCATTGGCCCGACGATTAAGTCGATATAAAAATGAGGGACTTAATGATAGAGTTTTGTCTAGTGTCGTTCAATGTTGTCACCCTTCAGTTAAGAGGGTGGGAGTACGTGTCCTACCCAAAGGGAACACGCAGGTTTCAATGTTGTCACCCTTCACCTAAGAGGGTGGAAGTACATATTCTACCCAAGGAGAATACGCAGGTTTCCTTATTAAACGTTAACCCATTCCCAAACCACCGGGAATCCCATGACTTGTAGAAAGTGTGAACTCACCTTAGGTTAGCTCGGCAGATAAATAGAAAGGTTACTTGAGCTAATTGCGGTCAACCACGTCCTAACATGGTTACCATACAAGTCAGGTCTAGGTTCAAGTAGTTCACGTATGTTTACTCATAAACTCACAAGTTACGTACACATAACGATCACGGTGATGTGCGTAAAATGAAACATATAAATTACATCAGATGAGGCATAAAACTAACCTTTTTTAGTAATAATGTTGGAAAAAGTGTGCTTTTGTCTTCCTTTTGTATTTTAATGGTTAAATGAGCTTAAATGACCAAAAGAAGCAAAAATGCAGCCAAATCTAACAATAATACAAGAAAAGGAATAAACGTGGCATGCCCGACCCCTCGACAACATCTCCCCAAGCAAAAACAAGACATCAGAAGGCTAAACACGCCACGTGCTCAATGAACACGGGGGCGTGCCCAAGTGTCTGCAGAAAAGACAAAGTTGTAGAAGCTTCGATTTCCCAACACGGGGGCGTGGCCAGCGGAGACGGGGCTGTGGTCAATGCTAAGATTCGCAAAATCTAGGCAAATCTTGATAGTACAGATACGCTTCTGCACACGGGGCCATGCCCAGCGGACATGGGGGCATGGTCAACTAATGCAGACAAACTGCATTTAATGAAGAAAGAGAAGATGGGTGGACATGGGGCCGTGCCCAGCGGGCACGGGGCCGTATCCGTGCTTCTGCGCAGGCTATAAATAGGGGTGCTTGGTTCATTGCAAATGCATCCCTTGACAAACCACCTCTCTCTCACTTCACCCACACTCCACCACCATCACAACACCCACATCCACCACCATCATCCATCATCCATCATAGAGTGTGTGTAGTAGTCTCGGGATCCAAGATTGATAGTAAGAGTTCTTGACAATCAAATGCCATGTTTGCCTAAGTCTCTTACATCACTTGGTGAAGACAAGCATTTAGTGAAATACTTTTGTTTTTTAATCTTTTCTCACTTTTTTTTTTTGGTTTTGTATTAATGACTTTAATAACTAGTTTCTTATGTTGAAGGTGAAACTTCCTTATCATTTGTCCGTGGTGTCTTGGCATTATTTTACTGTCTATATAAAATAAAATATTTACACCATTCATATCTCCACGGTCTATATGGAGATATGTTGGCTACCTGGTCAGGGGTTAAGGGAATGGTTTGGTAAGCGTCTTGCCTTGTTCAGTGTATAGATCCTGCAAGGACCTGGGTCAAGTTTAGTAGGACCTCCTTCAATACCCACTGGTATTGGATGGCGGGGGTCCGAACTCCTTGATCCCCTCATATGTAAACTACTATTAATACATTAACCCGGCTACATAGGATTGTGTCCCTGCTGACTCAAACTACTTAGCCGAGGGTAACGTCACCTTCAAAAGAGGGGCCTACCACATTACGCATTAATAACTTAATTAATTATCTTCCAATAATCCAACCCTTTAGGATTGTATCCTTGCTGACTCAAACTACTGGGTTGAGGGTAACGTCACCTTCAAAAGAGGGGCCTACTACTATAACTAAGATAATCTCTTAAAAAGTGCAAAAGTGCGGAAAACATCAAAGGTTACACTAAAGGCGAGTCGGATCCAAGTGATTCATCTTGTCTATCTGTTTTTTATTTTTATTTTCAGCATTTTTAGTTAGTTTTATTTTCATGTTTAAAAACCGTTTTCTAAATTTTGATTTTATTAGACGTTGAGGATAAACCGGTACTAAAAGCTCTTATGTCCTTGGACGACCTCGGTATCTTACCAACACTATACTACGCTCACGATGGGTGCGCTTGCCCATATGTGTGTTTATTGTTAGTAAATATCATGTTTTATAAATTTAAAATTGACTAAAGTGTTAAAAAGGGCTTAAAATATACTTAAATAAATATCACACTCGACACGCATCAACGGCATACACATAGAAACATGTTAACAATATCGATCACGTATACACATAAGCCCAAATTGTGTGATTCAGATGATTGGCCCGGTGTGGTTGTGCGAGCCCAATCATCTTGTGCGATTTAGAAGAATAAGCCCAATAATTATCCGGCCCAACGTGTTGTGCGATCAGCACAAACTTGTGCGATCCATGACAGGTTGTGCGGTCTGATAGATATCCCGACCCAATAAACATACAGTCCAATAGTTTGTGCGGCCCAAAAGTATTAAATAAGGAGACTTCTTGTGCGGCCCAATATATTGTGCGATCAGCACAGTCTTGTGCGATCCACAATATATTGTGCGGTCATGTGCTTACACAGTTGTACTTAATACATTCCTATCTTGTGCGACTAACTTGTGCGGTCCAAAAGCTTGTGCGTTTAGCACTTGTGCGATCAGATCATATACGATCTGATCTTGTGCGATTAAGGGACTTGTGCGATCAGTTACATACTTCCTAAAATCATGCGATCAGTTACCTTGTTTCCATTTATTTTGCAAGACTAATTCTAACAGTTTCCAACCTTTACATTGATCAATCAAATCAAGGGTTTTTAATTAATTCTCTTGAACACTAATTATCACTTAATCATAAACATATCAGATCAAACGGTTTAACTTTCTTAGATTCATATGAACATCAACAATGATTAAATCATGTATAACCACTAATCATACATCAATCGAATCATTCATTCATTCCCAACTACCATCCGATTCAGTTTTGCGAACAATCAAAACAACCCTATTATGCAGTTCTAGTTAATCATCACAACACCAAGATTATATCAACCATTATATTAATCATACACATATTCCAGATTCCTATGGTTAAATCTTCTAGTATGAACCCTAGTTTTTCATATAATTCTTAACATCAAAATCATAACAATCCAAAATCATGGCAACTAACAAAAGGTATAATACTAACCGAAGTGTGTGCAATATGACAAGCTTGATCAAGATGGGAGGCTTTGGTTGTGGGAGATGTTGTCGTCGAACAAGAGAGAGGAGAAGAGGACCTTAGGGTTTTTTGTGTGTTGTGTATTTTGCAAATAATGAGGAGTATACACCCTCCCTTGTGAGTTATGTACATAAAAGAGTGGACCGAACCCTTACATGGGCTGCCTTTTGATCTCAAGTACAAGGTGTGTGGGCCGAGAGTGGTGTGTGACAAAAGACAAAGTGTACGGCCCAAACCAGTTTATGCGATCTGCCATATATTGTGCGACTAGGTTTGTGTTGTGCGACCGAGGATACATATTCACATTATAATTGCATATCACATAACACATTCAATACATATCATTCCAAAATAAATCAACGTATCACATATTCACATAATGTTCATACTGGTTACATCAAATACAAAGAAAGGTTCTGGAATACGAGTTGTCACATCTACCACAATGTCCTCTGCACCTCGAAAGGTCATCTTCATCGGAATTACTCCAGCCTTGATATAAAAGAATTTGGGTTTCCATTCATGAAAAGACTTTGGAGGTGAAAGCAGAATCTTCTTGGCTGTGGGACGTTGAGAAAACGAGTAAAAGCCTTGAGAACAATGGAGTTGATAAAACACTCGAAAACGATCAACCGACAGCTCAATATGCATCGATCGACAGAGAAATTCAAAATGCCGAATCCAAACCATTCCCATGGGATTCACCTGTGATATGTGAAATAAAAACCAAGAATGTCGAGAATAAATCTTGTTACTGGCAACCGGAAGTTACCCTCGGTAAAATAATCCCAAAACAGGGTGATGTAACCGGTCGGAGCTTGTGCCGCCGTTTGCCCATCTTCTTGATACATCACACCCCAACTCTTGGGAAACTTAAAAATTTTTACAAGACCATCAAAGATCTTTTTCTACCATTTTAACGGAGGTAAAGAAGAAGACATCTCCTCTACAGAATCTTCTGGATTATCGGCGGTAGACATAAAGGGTACAAAGCACAGTTGCAGGTTTCTCTTTAAAGAAAATCGGAGAAGATGAAAGGATATGAAGATAAGTAATGATAAAAGAAGCCACTCAAATGTTTATATACTCATCGCCATTAATGCTCTCGAAAATCGTAAAACCCCTTTTTTTTCAGGAAAACATTGTTACCAAGACAATAAGGGCGAGTGGGGAACAAGAAACAACTTCACGCGCGTAGAAGCCACGTTTGATGACGCCCAATTAATATTTGACGTCTGACAAGTGACAGTCTGTCACCTAACCGTCATATGTCAACCTCAGCACAGTGCCTTTTACCAACTTGCCTGCAATGAATCAAGTTTTTCAAAATTGGAAATCATGAAAACCTCAGCTTGAAGAAACAACAAATATCTTCTGCAAAAAGTTTCTTCATATCTTGCGCCGAACAACTTGCTTACCGCTCAACAGAAAAAGCGAACACCTCATTTTTATAGTCCAGTACTCCACCTACTTGCCATTGGCGCAGAGGAGCAACACTGGACTGGGGGACTTGAAGGGGTATGGTCCCAAAAACCTTGAACAAGCGCATAGGACCATACCATAACCTTATTCTAAGATCATCTTGAATAAGACCCTGTGTGGCCACGCAGCGGTTTTTAAACAGTAATTGGAGAAAGCAGTCTTCGATGACCATGCGCCGGAGAAATGAAAGACAGATATTCTACTAACACCCTTGCGCGGGCCCACACAAGGGTGCTGTTAAGCTTAAAGATGAAGTCCTAAACATCTCCGGGCGCCTGAAATCAAGACTTGAACAAAGGAATCTTTTATGTTACAACAGAATGGACACGTGGCAAAAGCACAACGCTTTACAGCTGTAGATCTTCTAGAAGGCCTTAAATGCTCATCGTGCATGGCTTCATTCGGTTGTAACCGAATATGACGTGGCACAATCCTAGACACTCATCTAAATCACGATGATGGCAGCAACTTGAAGAAAGATCTATACAAAACCACTTTCCACATGGCATCTCCCCAGCTGTCGATCAGATCCATGATCCATGTGCATGGATGTGGGGTTAATTATTGACGGAAAGAGAAATAACTGTCAACGGAAAAGTTCTCCGTTACTATCTCCGTTACACTTTTTTGGCACCAAAATCCAGTTAAAAATAAGAGACTTCAGGTATGATCTCATAAGTTACTTTTCACATACTTTCACTCCTACTTCATCTTTCCCTTTGAGATCACTATACTTATTCTCACGCCGTAGGGTGGTCACAGAGAGAACCCACATTCTCCCCGTGGCAAGTCTAACGGCTTTCTGTTTTGTAGTGTTCTCCGGTGAAGTAGCCCTCAACCAGCAATCGACGAGAGTATTAACATTTTTATGCGGAAACGAAACCCCAGATCTGATTGATTCCGGTCAATTTAGATCATTGTTTCTTCACTTGCTAATTTCATACCGAAACTCTGCCTAATTGCTTTCCGACCATTTTCAAGTAAGATTTAATAGTTTTCTTCAATTATATAACATTTTCCACTTCGATTTCCACAAGAATCACTACATTTTCATATAAACTCTTATGTTTTCACTTAAAAACATTCATCTTTTCACTTAACTTCTTCTTTTCTTCATAAATTCCTGTTTTCACAAAAACCTTTCATCTTTTTCATCAAAACTTCTTCTTTCATCACTGATTTACACTTAACCGAGTGTATTGGGACTAACTTCAGTTTCCCAAGTTAGAAATATGTTGATTTCACACCCACCAAGTGTTAAGTCTAAGTGAAAACCTTTTAAAACCTGTTTTAACTTGATTTTCACCAAAAAACGGACCTAAAACGGTATATATTTCGTTCGCTGAACAGTGGAACGAGGTAATGTAGAAATCAGCTTGAATACTACTCGGAAACACATTCAATTCAGGCAAAAACACAGCACTGAATGCCAAGAACAGTCACGTTTGTGAACTGGATTATTCTGTGCGAAGCCAGCTTCGTACGAAGGCACATGGCCTCGTACA
>JARYGA010006225.1:0-26645 GCA_030545235.1 Helianthus tuberosus
TCAGAGGTTAGAGTTTGTTAGGAGGTTAGATGTCACTTTCATGGTGACGTCAGCTAAGATGCTCAGTGGTTTGCAAGTGCCTATAAATAGTTCAGTACTTTGTACTGTTCTATTAGCTCTTTCACCACATCGTCTTCTTTGCACGAACAAACTACTGAGCTCTGGCTGAGGGGGAGTTTGCATTCTTACATCAATCATTGTAATCGTTGTTGAAACAAATTCAATCATTCGGTTCTTTGTGAAAAGATGTTTGATAAAAGTATTACTCTCGTTTGATTGTATGCAAAGTTTGCTTTCATCTTATTTCCGCTGCACAACTCTTTCATTTTCATCTTAATTACAAACGAAAATACAATCAAAAAGAAACTCAGATCCAACAGATTGAGGTAATTACTAAATGGAAAACCCCTGAGTCACCAACCGAGGTTAGAAGTTTCTTAGGATTGGCCGGTTATTATAGAAGATTTATTCGAGATTTCTCTAGAATAGCCATTCCCTTAACTAAGTTAACCTGTAAATCTTTTAAGTTTGAATGGGGATTAAAACAAGAAGAAGCATTTAAAATTCTTAAGCAAAGATTAACTCATACCCCCATATTAGCATTACCAGAAGGAGCTGAAGACTTTGTAGTCTATTGCGATGCTTCTAAATTAGGTTATGGATGTGTGTTGATGCAATGCCAAAAGGTTATAGGTTACGCATCTAGACAACTTAAGAATCATGAAGAAAATTATTCAACTCATGATTTAGAATTAGGAGCTATAATTTTTTCTCTTAACATTTGGAGACATTACCTTTATGGTAGTAAGTTTACCATATTCACTGATCATAAGAGTTTAAGGTATATCTTTAAGCAAAAGGAGTTGAATATGAGACAAAGACGCTGGATGGAGATGCTTAGTGACTATGATTGTGATATCCAGTATCATGAAGGAAAAGAAAATGTAGTGGCAGATGCTTTAAGCCGAAAGTATCATGAAAAGCCAAGAAGGGTACGTTCTCTTAAATTAAATCTACAAGTAGATTTAAATGATCAAATAAGAGAAGCACAAGAATCAGTAATCAAGGATGATTCTGAAAAATTAAAAGGTATGTTAAAGGAATTAAAACAAGGAACAGATGGAATTTGGAGATTCCATGAAAAGAAAATATGGATACCTAAATTAGGAAACCTACGTCATCGTATACTAGAAGAAGCCCATAAATCTAAATATACGGTGCATCCAGGGAGTGATAAAATGTACCAGGATTTAAGGAAAAATTTCTGGTGGATAGGAATGAAGAAAGACATAGCAGCCTATGTTTCTAAATGTTTAACCTGTTCACAAATCAAAGCTGAACACCAGAAACCCTCAAGTTTGTTACAATAATTAGAAATGCGGGTGTGGAAATGGGAATTGATAAAAATAGATTTTGTTACTAAATTACCTAAAACAAAGAAAGGAAATGATACAATCTGGGTGATTGTAGATAGGCTAACTAAGTCAGCTCATTTCCTACCAATGAAAGAAACTTTTAGTATGGAACAATTAGCTAAATTGTATGTAAATGAAATTGTTTCTTTACATGGCATTCCTTTATCAATTATTTCTGATAGGGATAGCCGATTTACCTCTCATTTTTGGTCAAGTTTCCAAAAGGCAATGGGAACCAAGCTAAAATTAAGCACAACTTATCATCCTCAAACGGACGGACAAAGCGAAAGGACAATTCAAACAATGGAAGATAAGCTTAGATCTTGTGTAATTGATTTTGGAGGTAATTGGGACGATCACTTACCTTTAATAGAATTTTCTTATAATAATAGTTATCACACAAGTATCAATGCTGTACCATTCGAAGCACTTTATGGAAGAAAGTGTCGAACCCCAGTCTGTTGGGCAGAAATTGGGGAAAAGCAACTATCTGGACCTGAGATTGAGCAAGAAACAACCGACAAGATTATTCAAGTCAAGGAACGACTGAAAGCAGCACGTGATCGACAAAAGAGTTATGCCGATAACCGACGCAAGCCATTGGAGTTTCAAGTTGGAGATAAAGTATTGTTGAAGGTCTCTCCTTGGAAAGGAGTGGTAAGATTCATCAAAAGAGGAAAGCTAAGTCCTAGGTATATTGGACCTTTTGAGATTATTAGAAGAATAGGACCTGTAGCCTATCAGCTACAACTGCCAGAGGAAATGGCAGGAATACATGATGTGTTTCATGTATCTAATCTCAAAAAATGTTTAGCTGATAAATCATTGATAGTACCTTTTAAGGATATAGAGGTGAATGAACAACTCAAGTTTGTAGAAAAACCTCTACAAATTGAAGACAGGAAAGTCAAGAATCTCAAACGCAAGAGACTAGTTCTAGTTTTAAAGTGAAGTGGGACTCCAAAAGAGGACCAGAGTACACATGGGAGCTTGAATCAGAAATGTAAAAGAAATACCTGCATTTGTTTCAATAGATCTCGAGGACGAGCTCTAAAACAAGGTGGGGAGAATGTAACAACCCTCGGTAAAACCAACACCCTCATAATATTTCCGACACCTTAGTATATTGTAAAATGTCCCATTATGTTTTATAATAGACCCCGTAAGTGCAAACCGAGCCCGAAATATATTATAGCATATAAAATAAATAAAAAATTGAAAATGTTAAGTTAAGGCGGGCCGCGTAGACCCACCCCAACATCTCACGTGGGCGGTATCAAGGTTTAGACCGGACTT
Source organism: Helianthus tuberosus (assembly GCA_030545235.1). NCBI lineage: Eukaryota > Viridiplantae > Streptophyta > Magnoliopsida > Asterales > Asteraceae > Helianthus > Helianthus tuberosus. The sequence continues at coordinate 2,712 of JARYGA010006225.1, forward strand.
CACTGATTTCTTAAGTTGATACGGGCCGCGTAAGCTTTAGCTTACTCTTACGCGGGCCGCTAGAGATCATTAAACGCAGAGACATCCTAGGCTGACACGTGTCGACATCATGGCGGGTCTACTTGGTGACCGGGACAAGCTATACGTTGACCATATGTTGACGCGGGCCGCGTAGCCCTATGGCTACGCTTACGCGGGCCGCTTGAGAGTCAGGTTTTGCAACTATATAAGCAGGCCATCGGGTTTCATTTTCCGTCATTTATTTCTCAATTCTCAATCTCACTTTCTGAATTAGAGGCATTATAGATGGGTATTATACCCCTAATTAGCGAGGTTCTGCTCCGTTGTAAGTATTATAATCCCAGTTTCATAATAGATACGTTGCCCGATTGATTTAGGGTTCCGTAACAACTGTCGTGGTTCTGCCCAACGTAGTTGTTGGAATGCCATCTCGGGGAGGATATCATTAATATTTTCAAAGGGTTATGATACTAACCAATGTAAATTTGTATAAATTATAGATTATATCCAGGAAACCCTTACGAGAAGCCTAATATAGCAATGTGAGTTTATCCACTTTTTGTTAACCTTTTTGTAATGTTTTACAAAACCTTAAATGTTTTACAATGCGATTAAGCGGTGATTGAGTCTTTGTAGTTCTTCAATTACTGCCGGTATGTTGGGGTTTTGTATACAAAATTTACTACACTGTGAGTAGTAAGTCAAGGATGACAGTACGTTACCATTGGACAATGAGTTAGCCAATGTGTAATATGACCCACAAGTCAGTGGATTGATAGTACCAAATGGAGTAATTGGGTAGACATAAACAATGTGATTGCTCTCAATACTGTTTTAATTGATAAAATGTTTCTTGATTAAACTGGGATTCACTCACCAGTATTTCCGTCTGACAAATGTTTTTAAAACACGTTTCAGGTAACCCAATGTGACAGCCAATTAGTAAAAAGCCAGCTGTAGAGCACTGAAGGCTTGGGAAAAATGTGGCTATAAAAGTTACCTAATAAACGATGTTTTAAAATTCAATAAAATAGGGTTTATCCCTATAAATGTATTGTAATAAGAAACTTGGGTTATACCCGTGTGATTATTAATATTAAATGAGGTGGTTTTACTCTAATAAACATTTCCTAACTACCGTCCTGATGAAAAAATTCCGCTGCCAAATTAGACACTACGCGATACCACCGAAACTGGCTCGCGGCCACCTGTTCCCGGGACTCAGGGATCGAGGGTGGCGACACTGTACGTTGTCGCGCTATAGATCAATTTCACCCGAAAGAGGCCCTCTAGTGTCCAAAAGAAACCCGAAAAAACTATATCAAACTGAGTAAAATCATTTGCTCTGTATATTATATCCATCTCTGCAAATGATCTATTCTGTTCTCTTCTCAATCCAGTCCCAGTCAAGGTTTCAGAATCCTAGAACGGACTTGTGAAATATGTAGTAGGGAAGCTACACGTATGATAGTGTGTTCAGATTAAAATTCCAGGATTTGATTGTGATTGAATTGAGTGTTCATATCAATTAAAATGAAAACATGATAAATCAGTTGCAGACCGTCATTTGAAAAAGGCCTAGGGAGATAAGTTTAAGTGGACAAACATACTGGTAATCGCTCAGATCATCCAAAGTAAATTAGTGTTGATAAGTGTATCTTGGCATGAAACACTGTGATTTGATCACATTGCAACTTTAATTGTATATTAGTTTCCTTGTTTATTTGTATTTCAAACTTAAAAATTAAAAATCCAAAAATAGAGTGCTTATTTGTTTTATTAAAAATTTTAACCGTTCTTGAAGATTTGATTGATCATCATAAATTGAATGAAATTCGAATTGCGAAATCTGGGTACAAATACTTGATGTACCGAGTGTTCATGTGGTATTTTCCTCTGTTGCACAGAAATGTTTGCTTATGAATTTCTGAGTATATGCAGAATTTAAAATTCAAATCAAGAAACAGGGGTTGTTGAAGATTGAGATGTTGTTGGCTGCTGATAAAGCATGAAGCAACACAACAACATGATGTGCATGAGTCAGAAGAACCAGATATGAGTCATCATCTGACAGTGATAGTACATTTGAAGAAGTACTTGTGAACCTGCTTGAAATAGAAGACATTGACAAACAAAAGAGTTGTTGAGAATCCTCCGCTTGCATTCTTTTCAACAAGATTTTCAAGCAAAGCTGATCGTGATTGAGAAGAACAAAAAGCCCAAATATTAAAATGAAGACATGAAGTATCTTCCCACATAATGAAGACTGCAGTTTGATAAAGACAACATAAACCTAGGGGGATATTGTAAGGCCCTATAATTGAGTAGGTTTACGCTTGTCTTTATCAGACACAATTATAGGCTATTGGGCTTAGCCTTGTAGTGGTTTAAATAACATTAGAATAAGCCATGTGGGCTAATTAGTGATTGGGGCTTGTTTAGTTAAAAGTGTGTTTGTGGGCTTGGCCCAACTTGTAACTAGGTCACCCTATGTAACTATAAATAGGGTGAGCCTAGGTCAGTATTAGGTTGGTTGTTTTATTGTTCTTCTTAGTCATTATTTTGAATTCTTGGTGGGTGTACCAGACGGTTCTCTAGAAACCGTGTGCACTTTGACATTCAGTCAATACAAATCGTTCTTGTTCTTATCACTTTCATCAGTCTTCCGCACTCGTGATTGTGATTTTGATATCCGATTGGTAGTTTTGGGATTTACACAAATTTTGAAATAACAAAAAAATGAGCTCTAAAACAAGACACACAATCACTCATCTAGGAAATAAAAAAAAATCACGCTAAGAAAAAAAAATCACGCATGTTAGCTCATAAAATCACGCAGGTAAAAAAAACCAGACAAAACTGTATACTTTATAATAATAACGCAAGTTTGGTGGGATTACACAAAACATGCGTGATTTATGACGCATTCATTTCAAAAAACTATTTATCAAATAATGATGCACGATCAAACACAAAAACATCAGCCACCTATACTTTCGTTGATTTCTGGATATTAAAACGATTTAATTGACAACTTACTAGTCTGATCGTCTAATAGAACGTGGTTGTCTGATGTCGGATTCATCAAATGCTCAGCAACTCATGAACAGCATGGACTTCAGGATCTTCAATTTCAATTCATCTGTATTTCATGCGTTACTGCTCTGTGGATCCATTTTAAACAATAAGTGATCGTAACCCTAATTGAACACCTATAACCGCAAATTTAATACTTTGAAAAATGGAAAATATTTGAAACTAATTCAGTTCGTAATTACCAGGATGCAGGAGATAACGAACTCGCATAATTCTCCTGATGTTAGTAAAAGTCTGAATTACCCTGCCTCAAGAACGTAAAATGTCTAATTTGCCCTTAATGAGAAATTTTAATCCGTGCCACGCGTTCAAATCTCCCTGTCGCGTACGTGAAGTATGATTAGGGTTTTGGTACATTATACTTTCTCTCTCAATCTCTCTCTCTCTCTCTATATATATATATATATATATATATATATATATCTTGTGACGACAAAATACTTATTTTAGTCGAATAAATATTTTAAAAATATGAGACTTAATTTAGTGATAAAATATAGAGTAAATTACAAAAATCGTCCTTTATGTATCTCAGTTATTGCAAACTGTGTCCTTTATCTTTAATAATTACAGAAAACGTACTCGATGTTTGCAAACCCTTGCAAGTTATGTCCTTTAGCCCTAACTCAGTTAATTTTTGTGGTTAAATCTAACCAACTGGACCCCAAATAAGGGTATTTTTGCTGTTAAATCTGACCAAATAGACCCCACATGAGAGTAAAATGACAAAAATACCCTCATGTGGGGTCCATTTAGTCAGATTTAACCACAAAAAATTAACTGAATTAGAGCTAAAGGATATAACTTGCAAGGGTTTGCAAACATCGAGTACGTTTTCTATAATTATTGAAGATAAATGACACAGTTTCCAATAATTGATATACATAAAGGATGATTTTTATAATTTACTCTAACACACACACACACACACACACATATATATATATAGGGTAAGGTTCATGCGAGAACCACCTTTATTGTGAGAACCGAAAGAAACAATGTGAACACAACCTAAAATAGCTAAAAAAGTAACCCCCCCCCCCAAAAAAAAACCTAAACCCCCCACCCCCAAAAACGTACCCCCAAGCTAAATGCTAAAAACTAAAACCCCCCAAAAAACCTAAAAAAAATCTAACCCCCCCACCCCCCAAAAACCTAAACTCCCCCCCCCCCCCCAAGCTAAAATGTTAAAAACTAAACACTCAAAAAACCTAAAAAAATAAAAATAAAACACACAATTTTTTTTTAAATATTTTTAAGTTAAAATCGCTACTTTTAGTAGCAAAAAAAAAAATTAAATTTAAAAAAAAAATTTGGCTAATAAAAGTAGCGATTTTTTTTACAAAATAATATTAAAAAAAAATAATTTTTGTGTGTTTTTTTAGCTATTTTTAGGTATTTTTGGTTGTGTTCACATTGGTTCTCGCAATAAAGGGTGGTTCCTAACGGATATTTGTCCTATATATATATATAATAGTCCATGATATTGTCTAAGACTATACTTATAGTCCAATTTGTGTCAAAAATATACTTATGTCTAAATGAATTATTTTAACCAATTGGTTTAAGGTTAACATTAAATTTATTGAACATATGGTTAAAATAACATGTCTAAATTGTTTACAATTAAAGGCACACATTTTTTATTAATACAACAGAGTTTTCTAGCATAATATATAGTTTGCAAAAAAAAAAAAATACAATTTAATATAATTAACTATATAGAAAAATATATCCAATAATTTCATACTTCATATTCTGAAAATTCATACTTCTACTAATCTAATTTCATTAACAAGAATTTCTAGTATGATTAGTCCAACAAAAATATAAGAATGAGTATCCAGAGTATGTCAAAATTAATACTATATAAATAGGCAAACATGACTAGTATGATTACTACTAAAAATTATATCCTAACATAAGTCTAGGACATTATGGAACAAATTAATTGGTATAATTTCAGAAAATATAAAAATTCCCAATTGTTTATGAACCCTAGAATTCATGGAATCTAATTGAACAACAATTGCCTTCTATCAAATGAATTTGATAGAGGACTTTTGTAGATGATAGAAAAATAAGATTAGGCTTAATAATTACCTAACACGAAGTTGAATTGAGATTAGAATCGAAGAAGGAAGTTCCAAAGCTCTAGCATTCTGAATTCTTGAATTATAGAGAGTTTTGTGAAATTGATGGTGGGTTGGTTGTAATCTATTAACATAAGTGTCAATTTGAAAGCGGTGATTTTGATTGTGAGTGGGGATTTATCATGGTAAAAACACAATAAAACCACGCATGCTGAAGCAAATTGGTAGAGTTTATTATGGGGTGATGAGAAAAACTCATGATTTACACTTGTGTATTGATAATCAAGGCCTAGGATTAGTTCACTAGTGTTCACAATTAAAAGAGTTGTTCACTAATGAACCTAATGCTATATATATATATAATAAACAATTGGGAGACACATGGCACTCCATGGTTGCACTTTAATGCCCCCCCCCCCCCCCTTTAATTTTCACACCTTACACAACCATTTGAGTTTTATTTTTGTACATTTCCTAATTTATAATATGTGTAATATAGTTCTAATTTAATACCATTATTATTATCTCAATCTCTCTCAAAACTTCTTTTACAATTTTTGGTGTAGAATATTGATCCTCTCATTGTAACAATCAAATCTTGATAATCGATCTTCTTCATCAATGGTAATCACTTCGATTTTGCAATCTATGTTTTATTCTTTTTTATTTTGAATATCTTGTGTTTTCATTGATAGGATAATTGTCGATTCCGAATAACACTATACAGGATCTCTTAAATCAAGGGTATGTTTGTAGTTTGGTAATTTTAGTTTTGTAACATAGTACTTTGAATTTCATATGTTCATTGTTTTCAGATAATTTGTATATGAAGAATCAATGTTTTTTATATTTCTTTTTTTTCCTGTAAATAATTATCTATAAGATTTACTTTCAATCTGAAGTTTTGTTGTTTGTTTATTTAATTATTAGGTTGATCTTAATACCATAAATTGAAGGTTTTTCTAAAAGGTATAACAACCCTCCTAAAATTATTAGAATACCCCTACACGTCCCAAAATACACCCCGTATACGAGAAATAGGCCAAAAATACCTCTATACAATTAAAAATCAAATAAAAACAATAAGTTAAGTCTGTCGCGGGCCGCGACAGACTGCTCCTAATCTTTTGCGGGCCGTGAACGAAAGGACTAGTGGCAGAACCCGGAGCCGCCACGTGTCATGTGCGTGTCAAGGCTATACCGGTGACTGGTCCAAGCTAAGGCCTACGACACCTAGCTCGCGGGGCGCGAAAGCCCCTTGTGTATCTTTCGTGAGGCGCGAGAAAGGGTCGATCAAACCCTATAAATAGATGGGATTGACTTCATGTAACGCCCAGCATCTCTAAACTTTAGAATTTTGTCAACATTAGTCCCTGAACATTTTCTAGTTGTCATATTAACCCTAATCTATGTAGAAATCTATGATATATACTTAAACTGCCTAAATCTACGTGTGGAATGTCTATTTCCTTGGAATGTATGTGTCCATATGCTTGGAATGCCTAAATTCTATATTTGAAATGCCTAAAACTATGTTGGAATGCCTAAACCTATGTTTGTGAATGTTTAAATCTATTTCGTGCTTGACTCTTTAGACTCGTGAAACTTGATTCTTAGTTGAACGAGAGACTGGAGCCTTGTCACTTTCGGAATCTATTAATCGTGAAACTTTTGATGTTTACGATATAATCTTGTTATTCTATAATACGCAACTCTTATCTAACTCGAAAAACAAATCAAAGTCGGGAACGCAGCAAGGTTGGATTGGCCTGAGTGACAATCCGATCGGATTGCCACCCGATCGGATTGCCACCCGACCGGATTGCCACCCTATCAGATGACCACCCGATCGGATGACCACCCGATCGAATGACCACCCGAACGGGCCACCACCCTATCCAAACCACACCACCTCAAGTCCCTTCCACACTATAAATAGGCCTGTCACATCACTTTATTCCCTGATGTGACAGCCCTGTTCGACCAGACGCACGCACATTACATTTTCTCCATTTCTTGGCGATTTCGGTACGTTTCAAGCTAGATCCTTGTACTTTCTTGATCTACACTTCATCCTCTACGTGATTCACCTTTGAAATCACACTTTTCGCTGTGAAATCTCTCAGATCTGAGATCTTAAGGATGATGTCATCATGGTGGTTTGTACAAACTGTCATATGAGGTCATTCCGGGTGAGATCTAGCTAAGATTTAAGGGATTCCATTTGTTTATCAATAAATCTAAGCTAAATCTAAGTATTTTCATGATAAAACTTTAGTTTCTTCATCTTTTCTTCAATCTTTTACTTTAAATGGTGAGATCCAGTCCTGAACGGACTATAGACTTGATTATTTGTCAAGAGTAGGCTCAAGGATGGATTTCCACCGAAGGATGATGGCCGGAATATGGACTTTGACAAAAACGTTATCACGATCAGTAACTGATCGGACTCGGGTGGTTCCCACCTGATCAGAACGGCTGTGCAACGATAAGTTTACCATTGTCACAACACGTACCATGCCATCATCGTTAAACTTAGAAAAATCTTACAAACGTTCAAGGGAACGAGGTTCGCCCGATCGACCCGATCGGATAGCAATCCGATCGGACAGCCACCCGATTGAGTGACTCATCCCATGCAACCTTGGAACTTTGAAACCTTGCAACACTTGGTAACCTTTTAGAAACTTGGAGTTTTGGGGATCTCAATCGAGTGGCAACCCGATCTGACAGCCGCCCGATCGAGCAGCCACCTGATCAAGGTAACCAGAACACTTAAACTATATACTTGACACTTGAATCGGATGGCCACCCGATCGGACAGCCGTCCGATCGGATAGTCATTCATTTCACCTTCACACCAAGCCACCCGATCGGACAGCCGTCCGATCGGACAGTCATTCGTTTCACAATAAGTCACCCGATCGACTGGCAATCCGATCGGACAGCCATCCGATCCAGAGACAGTTACCAACACTTATTCAATCTCGTTATTCTGCCCGACTCTTATCCTATTGGAATCTAATTAGGCTAATTCTAAGAGAGCTCCCTTTGATCCAATAAACAGTTGCGCCTGTTAGGCAATCACTGTGAGTATACTCAATCCCCTTTTTTACTCTTAACCTTTGGGGTGTAACATGTATTCTACATAAACTTGAGTCTTTTGCAAACTAAATCCATCCTACGTGTATGTGAAAACTTATGTATTCTAGTATTCTATTTGTGCTATGTGACGTTTAATCCAGGGTGTGTAGTTCCGCCTTAACAATAGTAGCGCTATAGGGGGTGCACCACTCCCATTATTCTCTTGGGTAAACACTAAAGCATCGGGATACTTAGGCTATCACTGCGTGGACTGCGACTAGCACGGCTGAAACTATTTTATTACTTATATTGTGGATTTGAGTTGTTTTAAATCTATTATGCTATTATTCAAACTTGTATACTCGCCAATACTTTGTATTGATATTTTAATACATGTTGCAGGCTGATAAGTTGCTTCAGAACACATGGAAATCAAGCTAGGGGATGCCTAGATACGTCGCCCAGTTAAATTAGCCATTTAAACAATTTGAACAATGTTTTGTTATGATTTGGTACTTGTTATTTGTGGTTGATGTTTTAGACAAATGCTATGAAATCAATTTAACTTCTATTGAAATAACTAGTCTTATGAAGTCTCGTGAGCAATCTGAACGCTTAGTGCTCGCACCCAGATGTTTCTGTCATCGGTTGGGGTGAGACAGATTGGAATCAGAGCCATAACTATAAGGAATTAGGATAAGTAGGAATACTTGCCCTAGTCTATAGTTCTAGGAAGTTTGACTCTTTTTTGTTGTTTAAGACTTATGCATTCTACTATATCTGCTTCCTAGCAACATATATTCTTGTTAAACATACATGCCTTTCCTAAGGCTAACATAATGTACACACTATATTTTGAAAACGCTGTTACTCAGTGTTTATATTTTGCATGAGATTTACTCTCAAGTCTGGAGTGACATCCAAACCTTGATGGTTAAATCTCCACATAATTCTAGTAGCTCTTGTCTGCGGATGGGTACCAACACTATCTAGGGTACGATGTTGTCAAGTTAGGGGTGAAACTCCGATCTTGATAACTAGTCCCACTCCTTGATTTTATGTCTCGCCAAAGTATCGTGACTTTCAATCAATTAGGAACGTGGAATGGCTAAAAGGATGAATAACGTAGGCCTAACATCGATGACGTATTTGTCCAAGTAAGTCAAGACACATTGTCTCAATTCAAAAGGGGTTCGAATCCGTTTGTTAGTTGTCGTTCCTCTACCCAGAACAACCTAATGTTTTATGAGCCTATCTTTTATGCTATCTCGACTTTTATGTGGTTTTAAGCTCGAATCTTTGTTCATTTTTGGCACACCTTTACACTACTCACACGTGTGTCCGCAATCTAGAACGTTAACTCTAATCTCAGGATCAACTAAATTTATGAAGTTTTATTCTATCATGATAACCTATGTGTGACCTTGATCGACTATGATTCGATACAAATCTATCTGATGAAATCTATGTGTGGTTGTGTTTGTAAGACACTAAATGTAACATGGCATGGAAACACAAGGGAGAAGTGACGTGTCTGAAGCATGGTGGATACGCCGCTGGTACTTCTTATATATAAGTGTTTCAGACATGTTACCATCTTTCGTATTAAGTGCCATGCGAAACTTCGTGTTTACAGCCCGATTAATAAGTTGTTGGAATCTAATCTACGAAAACTACTTGAGAAGTCTAGGAGGAATCTATGTGTAATCATGCGTACTCTAGCTTAATCTATGTGTAATCTAAGTGTGCGTTATTTTGAGAAACAAAATGCGAAACGTAGCCTAGCGCCGAAGACGAGGATGACCAGACATGTCCGAAACATGTTGGATACGCCGCTGGTACTTCCTATATATAAGTGTTTCTGGCATGTTACCGAGTCTTTGTACCACGCGCTAAGTGAAGTTCGTAACTTTGTAGGCTCGGGATGAAGTGGTGGAATCTATTTGATTGAATATATTTAGTTAGTCTACTTTGAATCTATTTGAGTAATCTATCTTTTGAAAAGTGGTGAAATCTAATGTTGTGATTAGCGAAGCGTGACACCGATGACGAGGGGGACATGGCATGATTGAAGCATGGTGGATACGCCACTGGTACTTCCTATATATAAGTGCTTCCGTGATGTTGCCGATAATTCGTAGCACGTGCCATGCGGGATTTCGTTGTTTGAGGATTATTTATGGAATCTATGTGAAACTATTGGAATCGGCGAATCTATTGAAATCTATTGGAGTCTATGAATCTATTGAATCTACTGAATCTATGGAATCTATTGGAATCTATGTGAAACTATTAGAATAGTCTATGTGAATTTATGATGATGAGTGTGTTTTGCGACACGTAACATGGCACTGAATACGAGGTCGAAGCGATCATGCCCGAAGTGTGGTGGATACGCCGCTGGTACTTCCTATATATAAACGTTTTTGACACGTCATTAAACTTCGTATAACGTGCCATGCAATGGTCGTGGTTGCGGTATCTATGTGGAACTTGATTCTTAGTCTATCGTGTTTGAATCTATATTAATCTAGACTTAATGATCCTCTTGTTGGATCTCTAGGATGTCTTCTCGAAAGCTCTCCGACACACTCAAGAGATCCAGGGAAAAGTCTCTGAAAAAGATGATGTCCTTCATGGCCGACCAGATCGCTCGAGTCGTGCCAAAGATTGTCTCTGAGATCCAAGGATCGAACACTCCTCCCTCATTTGTTGATTCTAAAACGTAGAAGGAAAAGTCTACCAAGTTCACCTATAAACATTTCATCTCTTGCAACCCCAAGTCTTTCACATGCAGTGATGGGGTGACTGCTATGCTCAAGTGGTTTGACAGCATCGAGGTTACTTTCATCAACAGCGAATGCCCTGATCAACTAAAGGCGAGAAGTGCGACCGGAATGTTTCAAGGTCAAGCATTAGAGTGGTGGACAGACTTGAGGAACATCCAATCAAATGAAGAAGCCTATGCTCTTCCATGGACTGAGGTGCGAGAATTAATGATGCTTGAATTCTGCCCTCCTCATGAACAACTGAAGCTAGAAGAAGAGTTTTGGCATTTGAAGCAGCTTGGTGATGATAACCTGGCTTATACCACCCGATTCAAGCAGCTTAGCTTGATCGTTCCTCACTTGGTTTCCACTCCCATGCGGATGATAACTAAGTACATCAATGGTCTGCCGCCTGCTATGCGTGATTCTATCGAAGCAGCTCAACTCGGGAATATTGAGGAAGTCTATCATTTGGAAGCAAGTTTGAATAACAACCGTGTGCGTGATAAGCAGTTTGCTACTCCTTGTGCCTCCAAGTCTGCGAATCAAGTCACCCAGCAGTCAAGTGGCGGCAAGAACAAGAAAAGGAAATCTCAGGGTTTAGGATGCAATGTTATTGTTCCTGCTACAAACCCTGCTGCTAAACCTACTCCTACTACCGCTGCTGCTAACCCTGCTGTTCAAGAAGTTAAGAAGCAGTACACTGGGTCTTATCACAAGTGTGCCACATGTAACTTTCATCATCCCCTTGCTTCAGCATGTCGATTGTGCACCAACTGCAACCGCTATGGTCACACGACTCCCTACTGTCGTCAGGCTAACCCAGCTCAACCAGTTTAGCAAGCCCCAGCTCAGGCAGCTCTACCAGCTCCTCCGCAGAATCCAAAGCCAGTCAATGTTGTTCGTGCATGCTACAAGTGTGGGGATACTACTCACCTCCGCAACCAGTGTCCTCAGCTGAACCCGGACCAGCAGCCAGCCGCTCGTGCACGAGCGTTCAATCTAAATGCTAATTAGGCTCGTAATGACAATGACGTCGTGAATGTTACGTTTCTTGTAAATAACCTTTACGCTTTGATCCTATTTGATACTGGTGCCAATAGAAGCTTTGTGTCCGTGGAATTTGAGTCTTTGATAAACTGTACATGCTCTCAGTGACCTAAGTCGTTCTCTATCGAGGTCGCCAATGGTAAGTCGATTCTTGTTAATTCTATTGTGTGTGATTGTTCCCTGAATCTTATAGATCACGTATTCTCTATTGATCTCATACCCATGCGTTTGGGTAGTTTTGATGTCATTATCGGGATGGATTGGTTGCGTAAGAACCATGCCGAGATTGTTTGTCATGATAAGCTCGTTCGTCTCCCTCTGCCTTCTGGTGATGTTTTGAATGTCTATGGAGACAGACCTTCAAAAGGACTGAGGCTGATGTCATGCACACAGGCGAACATAAGTTTACGTAAACAGAACCCTGCCTTCTTGGCCCACGTGGTGGAACAAAAGGGAAAGGGGAAGAAGATAAACGATGGTGTGTGATTTCCCTGATGTCTTTCCTGAGGATTTACCTGGTCTTCCTCCTCCTAGGTCCATCGACTTTCGTATTGATCTCGTACCTGGTGCGACTCCTGTCTCCAGGGCTCCTTATCGTCTTGTACCTTTCGAGATGCAAGAGTTATCTAGCCAACTACAAGAATTACTCGATAAGGGTTTTATTCGACCAAGTACCTCCCCGTGGGGTGCTCCCGTTTTATTTATCAAGAAGAAAGATGGTTCTTTTCGTATGTGCATCGACTACCGGGAACTTAAAAAGCTGACCATGAAGAATCGTTACCCTTTACCTCACATTGATGATTTGTTTGACCAACTAAAAGGCGCTTCCTGTTTCTCTAAGATCGATCTTCGATCTAGATATTATCAGTTGCGTGTTCTCGAAGATGATATTCCTAAGACTGCGTTTCGTACTTGATATGGGCACTAAGAGTTCATGGTTATGCCTTTTGGCTTGACCAGTACACCTGCAGTGTTCATGGACCTTATGAATCATGTTTGTAAACCCTATTTGGATCGTTTTGTTATAGTCTTTATTGATGATATCCTTATTTATTCTAAGTCTAAGGCTGATCATGCTCGCCATCTACGTCTTATGCTAGAACTTTTACGTGGTGAACGTCTGTATGCTAAATTTTCCAAGTGTGAGTTTTGGATTGATGAAGTGTAGTTTCTTGGTCATATTGTCAGTAGTCAGGGTATTCATGTTGACCCTTCTAAGATTGAGGCAGTGAAGAATTGGAGTACGCCTAAGTCTGTATCCGAAATACGTTCTTTTTTGGGATTGGCGGGTTATTATCGCCGATTAATCGCAAGTTTTTTTCTAAAATCGTTGTTTCCCTTACTACTCTAACCCAAAAGGAGAAACCTTTTGTTTGGGGTCCCGAACAAGAGGAATCCTTTCAAACCCTTAAGACCCTTTTGTGTAACGCACCTGTACTTACTCTACCTGATGGGGATGATGATTTCGTGGTATATTGCGATGCCTCGAACCGTGGGCTGTGTGCTCATGCAGCGGGACAAGGTTATTGCTTATGCTTCTCGACAACTCAAGGTGCATGAGAAAAACTATACTACTCACGATATGGAGCTTGGTGCAGTTGTGTTTGCGTTAAAGATATGGCGACACTACTTGTATGGTACTAAGTGCGTGGTGTTCACTGACCATAGAAGTCTTCAACATATCTTTGACCAAAAAGAGTTGAACATGTGACAGAGACGTTGGGTGGAATTGCTTAATGACTACGACTGCGAAATTCGCTACCATCCTAGCAAAGCGAATGTAGTGGGCGATGCTCTTAGTCGAAAAACTCATGTGAATGCTATTCGTATCTCTAATGATCTCCATGCATGTATTCATGATGACCAGTATTCATCAGAAAATGAAGGAAGTCTAGAAGATGAATTCCACGGCGCCAGGATTAACCAGCTTGAAACTAAACCTAACGGACTGCAGTATTACCTAAATCGCATCTGGGGGCCGGATCGCGATAACCTCTATGAGCTCATTATGAAGGAGGCTCACAAATCCTGTTACTCCATTCATCCGGGCACCGATAAGATGTACCATGATTTGCGTACAACTTATTGGTGGCCTGGCATGAAAAGGGACATTGTTGTGTATGTTTCTAAGTGCCTCACATGTACGAAGGTTAAGGCTGAACACCAACGTCCCTCAGGACTCTTAGAGCAACCAAAAATCCCAGTTTGGAAATGGGATAGCATCGCTATGGACTTTATTACCAAGTTACCTCGAACACCTTTCGGTCACGACAATATCTGGGTGATTGTCGATCGCTTGACCAAATCCGCCCACTTTCTTCCTAATCGTGAAGATTATAAAGTGGAGAAACTTCCTAGAATCTATACCGATGTGATTATATGCCTCCATGGTATTCCTCTTGACATAATCTTGGACCGTGATGGTCGCTTTACTTCACATCTTTGGCAAACATTTCAGTCCTCCATGGGTTCGCACTTAAATCTTAGCACGACCTTTAATCCTCAGACGGATGGACAGACCGAGCGTACTATTCAAACCCTGGAGGACATTCTCCGTTCTTGTGTCATCGAATTTGATGGTAACTGGGATGTACATATACCATTGATTGAGTTCTCCTACAGCAACAGTTATCATTCCAGTATTCAGATGGCTCCTTTCAAAGCTTTGTAAGGCCGCAATGCCGATCTCCTCTCAGTTGGCATGAGATTGGTGATAAGCAGTTTACTGGCCCTAAAATATTTCAAGAAACAACGGATAAGATTCTCCAGATCCGTGATAACTTGATCAAGGCTAGGAGCAGACAAAAGAGCTTTGCTGATGTTAGGCGTAGGCCTTTGGAATTTGAGGTTGGCGACCGAGTCCTTCTCAAGGTATCTCCCTGGAAGGGAGTAGTTCATTTTGGAAAGAAGGGAAAGCTCGCTCCTCGCTATGTGGGTCCTTTCAAGATACTCAGGATTGCAAGGTGACGTACAGACTGGACTTGCCACAAGAACTGAACAATGCGCATCCAGTGTTCCACGTATCTAACCTACGTAAATGCCTAGCTGACGATGAACTTCAGGTTCCCCTTGAAGACTTGCAAATAAATGAAGCCGTTCAATTTGTGGAGAAACCAGTCGAAATCATGGATCAAGCTGTCAAGCGTCTAAGGTGTAGCAAAATTCCCATTGTTAAGGTTCGATGGGAAGGAAAGTGTGGTGCCGAATTCACTTGGGAGTTGAAAAGTGATATGAAAGCCAAGTATCCGCAGCTTTTCGAGCAGTCTTCATGTAAGATTTCGGGGACGAAATCTCCTAAAGGAGGGGAGACTGTAACGCCCAGCGTCCCTAAACTTTAGAATTTTGTCAACATTAGTCCCTGAAGATTTTCTAGTTGTCATATTAACCCTAATCTATGTGGAAGTCTATGATATATACTTGAATTGCCTAAATCTACGTGTGGAATGTCAATTTCCTTGGAATGTCTATGTCCAGATGCTTGGAATGCCTAAATTCTATATTTGAAATGCCTAAAACTATGTTGGAATGCCTAAACCTATGTTTTGGAATGTCTAAATCTATTTGGTGCTAGACTCTTTAGACTTGTGAAACTTGATTCTTGGTTGAACGAGAGACTAGAGCCTTGTCACTGGCGGAATCTATTAATCGTGAAACTTTTGATGTTTACGATATAAACTAGTTATTCTATAATACGGAACGCTTATCTAACTCGCAAAATGAATCAAAGTCGGGAACACGGCAAGGTTGGATTGGCCTGAGTGACAATCCGATCGGATTGCCACCCGATCGAATTGCCACCCGACCGGATTACCACCCGATCGGATGACCACCCGAACGGGCCACCACCCTATCCAAACCACACTGCCTCAAGTTCCTTCCACACTATAAATAGGCCTGTCACATCACTTTATTCCCTGAGGTGATAGCCCTATTCGACCAGATGCACGCACACTACATTTTCTCCATTTCTTGGCGATTTCGGTACGTTTCAAGCTAGATCCTTGTACTTTCTTGATCTACACTTCATCCTCTACATGATTCACCTTTGAAATCACACTTTTCTCCGTGAAATCTCTCTGATCTGAGATCTTATGGATGATGTCATCATGGTGGTTTGTACAAATTGTCATATGAGGTCATTCTGGGTGAGATCTAGCTAAGATCTAAGGGATTCCACGTGTTTATCAATAAATCTAAGCTAAATCTAAGTATTTTCATGATAAAACTTAATTTTCTTCATCTTTTCTTCAATCTTTTACTTTAAATGGTGAGATCCGGTCATGAACGGACTATAGACTTGATTATTTGTCTAGAGTCTGCTCAAGGATGGATTTCCACCGAAGGATGATGGCCGGAATATGGATTTTGACATAAACGTTATCACGAGCAGTAATTGATCGGACTGGGGTGGTTCCCACCCGATAAACAGTTGCGACTGTTAAGCGATCACTGTGAGTATACTCCATCTCGTTTTTACTCTTTACCTTTGGGGTCTAAGATGTATTCTATATAAACTTGAATCTTTTGAAAACTAAACTCTATCCTATGTGTATGTGAAAACTTGTGTATTCTAGTATTCTAGTTGTGCTATGTGACGTTTAATCCAGGGTGTGTAGTCCGGCCTTAACAATAGTAGCGCTATAGGGGGTGCACCTCTCCCATTATTCTCAGGGGGTATTGTTGGGAGGATTCTAGTTTACCTTGAGTCTTGGGTAAACACTAAAGCATTGGGAGACTTGGGCTATCACTACGTGGACTGCGACACTAGCACGACTGAAACTATTTTATTGCTTACATTGTGGATTTGAGTTGTTTTAAATCTATTATGCTATTATTCAAACTTGTATACTCGCCAATACTTTGTATTGATATTTTAATACATGTTGCAGGCTGATAGGTTGCTTCGGAACACATGGAAATCAAGCTATGGGATGCCTAGATACGTCGCCTAGCTAAATTAGCCATTTAAACAATTTGAACAATGTTTTGTTATGATTTGGTACTTGTTATTTGTGGTTGATGTTTTACACAAATGCTATGAAATCAATTTAACTTCTATTGAAATAACTAGTGTTATGAAGTCTCATGAGCAATCTAAACGCTTAGTGCTCGCACCCCAATGTTTCCGTCATCGGTTGGGGTGTGACACTTCAGTCCCAAATCGTTCAAAAACTTTCGATCTCTCTCTCTCAATTCTCTGAATAACAATAATAATATCGGGTATTATACCCCTAATTAGCGAAATTTTCTGCCTTGTTGTAAGTATTATAACCCCCGGTTACGTATTAGATAGGCTGCCCGAGTGATCTAGTGCTCCGTAACGCCTGTCGAGGCTCTGCCCGACGTAGTCGTTGGAGTACTGTCTCGGGGAGGGTATAACTAATGTAAATATTCGGTTATTATACTAACACGTGTGCATTGTTTAATTTATTAGATTATAACCAGGAAATCAAAGGGAAAAACCTAAAATAGCATTGGGAGTAATCCTTTCTTTTTGTAAACTTTTTTTTAACAAACCTCAATTATTTTACATGTTAATTAACAGTGATTGAGTATTTGTAATTCTACAATTATCGTCGGTATGTTGGGGTTTTGTATACAAAATTTGTTACTACACTTTGAGTAGTAACATGACCACAAGTTGGGTTGACAGTACCGTGGGTGGTAATTAAAGTAGAAATATAAACAAATGTAATTGCGAGATCGCCCTCAATACTGTACAAATTTTTTTAAAGCGCGTTTCAAGTAACAAAATGTGAAAGGCAAATTAGAAGCCAGCTGGAGAGCACTGAAGGCTTGGAAAAGTGGCTATAAAAGTTACCTAAATAAAGAAGATGTTTTAATTCAATAAATTAGGGTTTATCCCTATAAATATGTTTGTAATGGAAAGTTGGAAATTTCCCATGTATTTACTATTATAAAAATGTGGTATTTTACTCTGACAAAATATTTCCTAACTACGGTCCTGATGTAAATTCCGCTACCAAACTGATAAACACCGATACCACTGATACTGGTTCGCGGCCGCCCGTTCCCAAGTAACTAGGGGCCGGGGGTTGCGACATAGAGTGGTGTCAGAGCTACAACCACTGATTTCAACCACAGAAGTGTTCTAATGACATTGAAATTTTCAATTCTGTTAGGAAATAACCTATGAGACTATGTGCATACGTGTATATTATTATTTTGTGTTATTTGACAATTTGTTAGTTTACAGTATGAGTGATCAAGGTCCGTCAGACGCTTATCGTCAACTGTCTAGTTCTCCTAAGGATGAAGGAACTTCTTCCCAGCCTACCCCCTCGGGGTATTCAGCTGATACAAAAACGGGGATTTTCATATTCAAAGCACAATCCGAAGAGCAATTCCCTACCAAAAAGAGATGATGGTTCACTCGGGGAGCTCACGAGCGTAGGAAAAGAATGAGGAAGTTACAGCAATAGCGAACTTTAGCAGCTGCAAATAGGGAGATGAATGCCCCAACTCAAGATATACTCAATAGGTAACTAGCCAACTTTCACATCTTAGCTACCACTGCTGCAGACTCAAACTTAGAACAAATCATTGCACCACAGCCACTACCCTTGTTCCCAACTCAACCCATGGAAATAGATCTAAACCTAGGAAACCAGATTCCCTTACCTGCCTTCGACCCAACCAAATCCCTAGAGTTCCAGCACCCCATCCTCCAGATTATGGCCCATGGTTTGATGATTATAGAGATTATCAAGAACTCTACCCACTAGAGGAACCTATACCAAACCCTGTAGCACCCTACCCTAACCTTGAACCTCTAGATCCCTATTGGGATAATGACCAGTATATTCGTGAAATCCTAGAGAACCCATTTCCACATGAGGAACCGATGCCCCAGTACCTTGACTCGATACCAGCACCCACACCACCCATGAGTACCGAGAACATACAGGAACTCCGCACTTTTGGTGAGGAGTTGTTAGATGAAAGTGAAAAGATAAGGCAAATAGGGGAGATGCTCGTTTGGAAGTATGACACTAGTAGTAATAATAATAATAATAATAATGTATAATATATATATATATATATATGTGTGTGTGTGTGTGTGTAGGTTGAATGTATATATATATATATATCCACTAAAATAGATAATCCAATAGCTACTGATGCATACTAGTATTGTATTTTAAATTCCAGTTGCGGTTTGTAATAGATATAGAAATCTATAAAATAGAGTAAAGGTCTCAATGCACGACGATTTTGATCAATATGTCTGTTGTGTGATTGGTTGCCTTAAATATTGTTTTGTAATATTAATACTTGGTAAATGTTTATAATCCAGATGGACAACGAAGTGAATCAGGAAAACCCGAATAACGATAATAACGACAATCAAGTAGATAATAGTGCCATCCAACACATAGTGGCACAAGGGATTATAGACGCTATGCCATATATTATCAAAACGGTTAAGGAAGCGGAAAATAATAAAAGTAATAGTGGAAGTAAACGACCACCTACTGAACCTAGTCACAGCGTAAACAATGGACCGTTACTTCAATTGCCAATCCAAAAAGAAGAAGAACCATGTCTTATGGTTGTTCTTTCAAAGAATTTTGGTCCTGCAAACCGATAGAATTCTCAGGAAATGAAGGAGCCATTGCAGCTCTACGCTGCATAGAAAAGACTGAGGCAGTCTTAAAAATAAGCAAGTGTGATGAGGAAGACAAAATCATGTTTGCTACCAATCTTTTAAAGAATGCCGCTCTAGAATGGTGGAACACTATTCTCCAATCTAGAGGAAGTGACAGAGTCTATAATAGGGATGAGCATATGCCACCGAATACCGATCCCATACCGATCCTGAAATACCGATACCGTGCACTTTTTGGTATCCCGATCGGTATCCACTTTTTGGCGTTTTCGGTATCGGTACGGTACGGTATCGGTATAATACCGATACCGACCCACAAAATACGGTATAATACCGATACCGTACCGTACCGATACCGAACTGACTTGTTTCGGTATCGGTACCTAGTTTGGGTGAAATTCGGGATCGGTATTTGGCGGTATCGGTATCGGTTCAGTATCGGATACCGCCTTGCTCATCCCTAGTCTATAATATGGAATGGACTGAATTTAAGAATATGGTTGAAAGGAAATTATGTCCTCCCAATGAAAAAGAAGAGATAGCTAATAAGTTCTTAAACCTTAGAATGACTGGTGTAGACTGTAAGGGTTACCCTACTGTATTCTTCGAATATGCTAGAATAGTGCCAACCCTAGCTTCACCAGAACTAGTATTAATCTCCCGTTACATCTGGGGATTTATCAGTGAGATTAGACATGTAGTCAAGGCAGCTAGACCACTAACCATAGAAGAAGCTGTAGAACTAGCAAATACCTTGACCGATGAATTGGTACGTACACAAGAAGAAAACCAGAGGAAGAACCTATTCCAAAAGCTTACCCAGGAATTTCGCTATGGTAATTCCAACCGTGGGAGGAATGTAGGTTCTACTTCTGCACCTTATTGTAAGGCCTGCAAGAAGAAGCATTCCAGAAGATGCTCTACATACTGCAACTTCTGCAAAATACCAGGCTATAAGGAAGAAAATTGTAGGAAGAAACCCAGTAATGGAGTGTGCTTCAATTGTGGAGAAAAAAGGAATATCAAGCCGAATTGTCCGAAACTAGCTCTAGCCATGAACAACAAGACTACTAAGAATGCTAGGGCATTTGTTCTGACAGCCGAAGAAGCAAAGATGATTCCGGATGTGATTGCCGGTACGTTTTTAGTTAATGATTTTGCTAAAGTATTATTTGACTCTGGTGCGAACCAAAGTTTTATTAATACTTCATTTTGCAATCTTCTCAATCAACCATTAACTAAACTTCAACAAGAATGTCTAGTAGAGACAGCAAATGGAGAATCCATTAAGATTTCTGAAGTTTTGCAGTGAGCAAGAATAGAAATTTCAAAACATAATTTTATTGCAAATCTTTACCCAATGAATCTAGTTGGATTTGATATTGTATTAGGAATGGATTGGTTAGTAGCAAATAAAGCCAGTATTCTATGTGATCAAAAGTCAATCCAAGTAAATTCACCAAAGGGTGAAAAGATCACAATTAAAGGAAATAAGCCATCTCGATCCACGAAATTCATCTATGTAATGAAAACAACAAGTTGTGCAAGAAAAGGGTCATTAGTGTATATGATTTCCATAATCATTAACACTAAAGGAAAAGAATTAAAGATATCCCCGTAGTATCTCAAATCTCAGATGTTTTCCCAGAAAGATTACCAGAACTACCACCAGACAGAGAAGTTGAATTCAGAATCCACCTACTACCAGGGACAAGACCCATTGCCAAGGCACCTTACCGTTCGACACCCGCAGAGATGAAAGAATCAAAGAAACAACTGGACAAACTTTTGGAGAAAGAATTCATACAACCAACCTCATCACCATGGGGAGCACCGATCTTGTTTGTCAAAAAGAAAGATGAGTCAATGCGTATGTGCATTGATTACCGAGAGTTGAACAAGGTCACGATTAAAAATCGGTACCCATTACCGTGAATCGATGATCTGTTCGATCAACTGCAAGGAGCTTGATTCTTTTCTGAGATCAATTTACGCTCAGGATATCATCAATTAAAGGTACAAGAAGAGGACATACCTAAAACAGCCTTCAGAACAAGGTATGGCCATTAAGAATTTACCGTCATGCCATTTGGTTTAACCAATGCCCCAGGCACATTTATGGACATGATGAACAGAATATGTAAGCCATATATGGATAAATTCATAATTGTCTTTATAGATGATATTCTCATTTACTCTGAGAGTAAAGAGGAACATGCAGCGCATCTGCATGCACTCCTAAATTTGCTGAGAAAAGAAAAGTTTTACGCTAAATTTTCAAAATGTGAATTTTGGTTAGAAGAAGTTAAATTACTTGGACATTTAGTTAATCACGAAGGAATTCATGTAGATCCTACAAAGATCGAGGCGATTACTGTGACAACTGTGCCTAGAGTTATCACTAATCGATCCTGAACAATTTCGTAAGCAATAAAACCTTGTGTTTTATTTCTTGGATTGTGTAATTATCTATGATACTTGCACAATAACAATCCTTGTTCAAATTCAAACCCTTAAACACTTTCTGGGAAGTTACACGCAAACTGATACGTAAACGTAATCAGTTTAACGCAACAAACACTCCGAAATAGTGACTTATGCTTAACATACCTTAAATAACCTATACATAACTTAGAAATAAGTTTTGAAGGGTTTGGTATGGCAAAAACAAGTTTATTCTACTACAGGGACTATTTGCGTCAAACTACAAAAGTCTACCGATTTGTATAGTAACGTACATTCTGGAACAAGATCATAAGCTAAACATACCCTAAATATCCTTTGCAAAGCTTAGAAATGAGCTTTGAGGGGTTCGGTGTGAGAAAATATGCTTATTTGATCAACAAGGACTAAAAGTGTCAAAAACGGCGTAAGCTTGCATTTACGCGCATATCTTACGTTTTGACCATATCCGAACATCCAAAAAAATTTCTAATCATTAAAATATTCTATTTTAGTAATTGGAATGCAAAAATACCATTTGTCACGCAATTTGGATTGTTTTCGCATCCGTTCGAGTTTCGTTGTAATTAACCGAACAACGTGATCGTACAGCCAAACGAACCGACATCCATGATATTTTCAAGCATATTTCAAGTCCCCTATGATTTAACATCCTTGTAGAGCCTTGAAATTGGGTTAATGGGGATTAAACGCGTCAAAAAACGTGTTTATAGCATGCAGGGGCCAGTTTTGCCAAAATTTGATAGTCTGACCTGTAGTCTCTCGCCTGGGGCGAAGACTGTTGCCTATGTCTTCGCGGCCCGCAAGAGCTGGAGCTGGAAGAAAACTTGTTTTCTTCAAATCAGCCTGTTCCCATTGATTTTTACCATGGTTTTAGCATACTTTGGGCTTGTTTAAGGGCTCCCCTAGTATTTAAAACTATGGGCAACAAGTGTAAGGCCAAGATTAAGTCTCAAAACACATGGAATGATCTTGTTGATTCATGAAATCTATAAATACCCACCTCATTTTTATTTCCAACTTGCCCATTCTTCTCTTCTTTCACTTTGGATCTGATTGGAGCTATCCCTTCTTGGTTGAAGGCTCCATTCTTCAGTATTCTTTGTTCTTATTCCAAGCTTGGACCCTTTGTAAGTCTCCTTCATGCTTGGTTATGCATTTCAAGCATGAAAGTCAAACAGTGTTTGACTTTCTTCTTTGACCATAATTTGGTCAAGTTAAAGTTCATTTGAACTTTGCAACGTGAGCGTAATCACGATGGTTATAGTCCCTTGTGACTATACCTACTGATTACCACGTTTATTAGGAATAGTGACGAGTCATAGTTTCGGCCAAAATGCCGATTATGCGCATTTTGCGACGAAACTATTTTTGGGTATCAAAACACCTTGTTTTGATATCAAACATGTTTTCTAACTTAGTTAAACATGTTTTAACATGTTTAACTCGTTACTTTTAGTTTAGTGCTTGATTAGGATCGTAAGTCAAGCGGTCTAAACAACCACTTAGACTTTCGAACCCGACCCGTTTGGTCGATCATTAGGATCCGACCAAACATATTTTGTGACCATAGTTGTATAGGGAATAACTTCCGAGGTTATACCTTATGGTCACATAGTTTACTTAGTTGTATGATAGGTAGTTTATATGCCTTAGGAAAATGACCAAAATGCCATTTTTGCACATAATTTCTTTTTAAGCATATGTAACTTAATTTTTGCCACATAAA
>JARYGA010006226.1:0-54478 GCA_030545235.1 Helianthus tuberosus
TGCCCTCTTTCTGTGTAATCATTGTTTCGTTGAAAACTTCTCCTTTTCCTTTCTTCTGAGAAAAGTTTTTCCTCTTCTTATGTCAACCGGAGAACACCAAGAAGATTTATCTGAGGAAATGTCTGCCGAACTTCCACCGTTGAAGTGGCCCAGAGTAACTTTCGACGGCTTGATTCGGAATCTCAAATTCCCGGAGAACTGGGGTGCCTTGTACCCTGACGAGGGTCAGACAGCAGCGGATGCTCCGGCCGGGTATAATACGCTGTTTTGGGATTTTTCTGTGAAGGCAACTTTCGATTGCCTGTAACAAAATTTTTTCTTGAAATCCTTAAGTATTACAAGTTGCATATTTCCCAACTGCACCCTATTGGCATGGTTAGGGTTCGACATTTTGAGTTTGTGAGCTAGTCGTTGCATATTGAACCGACAGTTCTTCGATTTAGGGTTTTTTTTACCAAATGCACTGTACCCAAGGGTTTTATTCGTTTGTCCAGAGGTCGTCTGCAAAGAAGATTTTGCAGCA
Source organism: Helianthus tuberosus (assembly GCA_030545235.1). NCBI lineage: Eukaryota > Viridiplantae > Streptophyta > Magnoliopsida > Asterales > Asteraceae > Helianthus > Helianthus tuberosus. The sequence continues at coordinate 524 of JARYGA010006226.1, forward strand.
TCCCCCAAAATCTTTCCATGATTGGAAACAAAAATTCTTCTTTGTCAAGGAGGGGGTGATTCCGATGAAGATGGTGTTAAGGGGAAAAGAAGACGTCCCTATTGAAACGCTTCGGACCTCTGTTGACGAGAATTGGTATCAGGACCTGAAGGAAATTCCCAATATTGCTTTACCGGAGAAAGCCCTTGTTGGTGCTAGCATGAGTTTGAATTGGAAAATGGACCGTGACGACAAGCCGGTGTATACGAAGGAATGTCATGGTAAGATTGGAGTTTTACTCCTTTTTGCTTTTCTTGTTTTTTTTTTTTTTGAACATGTTTCCCTTCTTCTGCAGTTGTTTCACTATATGTTGTAGCATACAAAAGAGAAGGTGGAAGAATGGGTACCATCAAGAAGAAACCTGATGAGGAGCTTTGGTACCACCAGATTGTGAAGAATTTTGTTCTTCCGCGGGATGCGGATCTATCTGTTCAGCCAACTGCTGGTGCTGGTAAGCTATGTGTTTATTGATTTACTGCTTGCTTTTCATTGTTGAGCTTCTGAGTAAATTATCCTTTGTGCTTCCATAGGTGAGTTGTCAAACTTGGGCATAGGCCCTGAAAGGAAAAAAACGCGCTTAAAAAGAGTGATGCTGAAAAAATTCAACCTCCCAAGGTTAAAAATACTGGAGGAGAGAAGAAAGGTACGCGCCGTTCCTCTGACTCCTGGTGTGATTATGTGGTGGTTTTTGACTCTTTGGAGGGTCTTGCGCCTGCAGTTACTGTTAGGAGACCGAAACCTGAACCGAGAGATACTGCTGATATCCCACCATCTAATCCAAATGAGCCCATTGATTTGGAATCTAGTCCTGAACACTTGGTGCATAGGAAGGTTGGTAAAAGGAAGCAGGCTGATACTGATGTTGAGGGTCAGCCCTCTAAGAAGATCCAGAGGAAGAAAATTACCAGAAAAGGAAACCTGGATGCTTTTATTTCAGAATCTGCTCCTGGTAAGTGTTATCTTTGCTTCTTTCCTTTATACGCCTTAAATCTTTATAGACTTTGTTGTTTTTTTTCAGAGGTTCCTGTTCCCCCTGTTCCCATAGAGCCACATTCTGCGGTTAATGAAGGACTCCCACCCTCTCCTCCACGTGCTCCTGTTGTGGATCAGTTGAAGACTATGGAGGCTTCTGAAGGTGGTGTAGAAAAAACTGTTGAGGCTGAGAAGCCTGTTGATGTTACTGTGGAGGTTGAAAAAGTTATTGATCCAGAAGTTGTAGATGGTGCCGGTAATCCACGAACCTCTGAAAATGTTGTTCAAGACTCAGAGAAAGAACAAACTGCTGAAAAAATTCCTACTTCAACTTTCTCTCCTAAACCTTCTGATGCTATGCCTGAGCCTGTTGAGAAGGTTTCTGTTGAGGAGCAAAGCTCTGGTGTTGATAAAAACTCTCCAATTCGCCCAGAGGAAACCTTGGGGGATTATTATTACCGGACTTACTCAGAGAAAGATGCTTCTGAACTTCATGCCCCCGTTTGGAATTTGAAAAAAGGTGATACTTTCTCGGACTGGCGCGTGTGCCAAGATTGGTTGCAGGGGATATTTCCGCCTGGAGAGATTAAGTTTCAAGAAAGCCGGTCTTATGAACAAACTTATCAATCTTATCAATCTTATCTTGAAGAATCCGCTTCTCATGCTTCTACCACTCATCGCATAGCGCGATAGTGGTACAGTATGCATAAGGATTGAGATAAGTTTGCTGCAGAAGAAAAACGGTTTGCCCAGTTGAAGGCTAAATTGGAAGCTGATCAGGCCAAGTTTGAGGCTGATCGGAAAACTGAGAAATGGTCCGTTGCAGGTTGGAAACGGCAAGCGGAGGCTGAAGCCACTCTTCTTGCTGAGGAGCGCAAGAACTTTAAGAGGATTTGCGAAAAAGATAACAATGAGAAGATAGGTCTTCGTAATGCTATTAACAATCTCAAAGCTGAAGTTGAGAGATTGAAGAAGCAGGATGCGGAGATTGAAAAATTGAAGAAAGAGAAAATGGAAACTGAGGTTGCACGTGATGAAGCCCGTGCCCACAGGGAGCGCAGCGAACAACGAGAGGTACATGCCCACGCCATTCTTGCTCTTAGAGAGAAAGAGATAGGAGAACTTACTGCTATGCTTTCTGGTCAGGAACAACATAAAAAGGACCTGGAGCTTGCGCATTCTGAAAAGGCTGAAACTTCCCGCCGTTTGGCTGAGACCTTAGAAAAATTGGAAAATTCTGAAACGGCGCGAGCCACCGCGAAAAGTGAGCTTGAGCCTCTAAAGAGTGATATGGCGTGGCTGAAAGACCATGGAATTGCTTGTGTAAGTTGCTTGCCCTTTTTCTGTTATGGAATTGTTTTATGCGCTTCCTTTATCCTTTCGTATTTTCACAGGTTGCTGAATCAGTGTTGAATTCTGAAGAGTTGGATAAAACCGTCACGCATTTAATTGTTGCTGCGCGAAAGGATGGGTATGCTCAGGGGTACACGGAGTGTTCTCAGCACGTAAATAGCGCTTTGAAGGTTAATTGGGATTTCAGTAAATCTGCGACTTATGGTGTCGATACTGGTGCTGCGCTTGCTGCTCTGAAGGCGGAATTTAACAGCTTGCAGCTTCCCGTTATGGATCTTATAAGTGTGGCGCTGCAGTCTGACGATCACGTGGTGCAATTGAAGGAAATCTTTCCGGATGACGGTGAAGATTTAGTGTAGGTTGAAAATGTTTTGAACAATTTCCTTGTAATATTTGGGATGCGTATCCCTTCCTTTGCTAATGCGTTGTTGCGCAAGTAACTAAAACACTGCCGTGTTTGATAGTTTTTGGGGCGTATTCGTACGCTGGGGATGGTATGACGTGTTTTTAATTTACAATTTGTTGCATGAGTACAATTACTTTGATTAAGTAAGGCGAATGAAGTTGGTGTAAAGCTCATGTGTGGTCGTTTGTGATGTGATCACTGACCGTTCATGAGGCTTGTTTTGTAATGACCATAATGTTTTTGCGCTTACTAAAAGAAATTGCATGCATTTTGTAAGAAAAACACAGCAATAATAGAAACTTTGCTATTTATTTAAGGATAGAGCACAGAGGCTTTTACAAAGTTTGCTAAAATAATTATATGAAACTTAACTTACTCTCTAACATTTCCGCTTTGATGGATCATGTTTTTCCGCGGGAAATTCATAGAGTTGCCTTTTAAGTTTTTGCCCGTTTGCTTGGGCCTTCCCCTCCCCTAGTTATTTGCTTTATCTCTTTGCGCACATTCTGGAGCAAATGTGTGAGTTAGCCGCTTTTGAGAGCTTTCTCTATTTCTGTGCGTAGAGAAATGCAGTTGTTAGTGGTATGCCCGCTGTCTTTGTGATACTCGCAATATTGAGCAGGGTCTTGTCCACGCTTATTTTTCATGGGGATCGGAGGTTTGAACTGATAGTCTTTAGTACTCAAAACTTTCGCCGGGGTTTTAGTTAGGGGGGTCCACTGCCTCTCCCTATTCTCCTGTTTGGTCTCCCACTGTGCGGTGAGTTTGTTGATCGTTGCGCGAGCATCCTCAGACGAGTTAGAATCACGCCACGGCTTTTTAAATTTTCTCCCGCCAGTGGAACCTAAGTCCGCGGGTCTGTTATGTGGTGGTGGCGGCCTGTTTGTGGTAAGGTTTTTTTCGGTTTGCGCGTAAACCTTGGCCGCCGCCATCACCTTCTCCCAACTCTTAGGGAGGCCTTCTGTTCCGGATAAAACCTTGATCATGTCATCACACCTAACCGCGTACTTGAATTGAGCGCGAATTAGTTGTTCGTGAACACCGCCAATCTCCAGTACCTCTTTATTGTATCTGGTGATGAAATCCTCCAGATTTTCGTCATCATGGCACCAAATGTTCATGACATCAGATGTATCACGAATGGAACGTCGTTGTTGACTAAAATGTGTCAAAAACTTTTCGCGCAGATCCTTCCATGATTCTATCTGTCCGATTGGTAGGTTATCGAACCAGATTCTCGCTGCGCCGGTCAGGGTTTGCACGAACAGATGGCACCATAGCGGGAGGGTCCAGTCCCCAACCAGACCTGCGCTGGTAAACACTCTCAAGTGGTCATCGGGGTCTGTCGGCCCGTTAAATTTTCCCACGTTGGATGGTAATTTAGCTTTCTCAAGCGGAGCTAAAGCTATTTCCATTATGAATTTTGAATTTTCCGCTGCTTCCGCAGGGCGGTAAATCAAATCATAGTTGTGTTCTTCCTCGGGGTTATAAACCGCACGAGGCCTGCATTTGTTATAATTCGGCTGCAATCGATTATACACACTGGTATTTACACTTAAACGGTATGTTGGATCAGATTCATCGGTGTGGGTGTTCCGTTGGGAACCCAACCTATCGTCAACAGATTGTCTTCAGTGAGGGTGTGGTTCATCATGATTTTTTCTCTGGTGACTTCCTAACTGAGTGTACTCACGTCTTGAAGTGGATCTGGCATAAACTTCTGTATTATCGTGAGATGTATCTTCCCGTTGGGAGGCATTAGCACGAGATCCTGGTCTCCGTGATTGAGTTAAGGGAGCAGTTTGAGCACACAGCTGTGTGTATACTGCGTTCAGAGCCCCTTGAGATCTAACGTACCAGGACACTGGGGTTTCTCCCGGAGGCAGAATTGAGTGAATAGGTTTTTCTGGTAGTACCCCTGGAGTGACGGGGTCATTTACTCGATTGGATTGAACCTCATTTTCATCTGAGGCATCCTCTGGAATTCCTTCGACCTGAATATTGCTTACGACGTTCGGCCGAGGGCCGGTTTGTCGCTGGGCTGATGTTTCTTCCATATGCAAATGGAATTAACAAAGTGAATTGAAAAACGAGAGAAAAACGGATGAAACAGAGAAATCGGTGGGCGCCAATGAAGAAACACTAGATCAACGACCGGAATCGAATAATCTAGGGGGTTTGGATCCGCATAAAAGGTGGGTTTTCTCTCGTTTGATTGGCCGGAACAGCTCTTCTTCTCCGATAAACTCTGCAAAACAAGGCACCGTTAGCCTCGTCAAGGGGAGAAAGGGGTTCTCTCCTTGACCCGACTCCGGCGTGAGAATAAGTATATGTTTATGAAGAAGAAGAAGAAGTATTGAAGTAGTGTGTGTAACTTGGATTCATACCTGAGTTGTTTCTCATATTTATAGCCGGGAATCTTTGGGCGGGAAAACCCGTTGGTGAAAAGTTAACGGAAGATGCTAACCCCGTGAGCGGTTACATTTCCTTCCGTTTAATCTTCTTGATCCAACGTGAATGCACACGGATCGCTGTTAGATCTATGGCTGGGGATATGCCACTTGGAAAGTGAACAAGTGGAGATTACTCTCCAATTACATGCTATCGTTGTGAGCTTAAGGGCGTCTGAGGTTCTGACACGTGTCCAGACGGTTATAACCGTATTAGTGGTGCACGATTGAACTCTTCTAGAAGATTACTGCTGTAATCTGCTGTGACTCCTTATCGTGTGGAGCTAGCTGAGTAAATAATATCCAATCCTGGATATTAAGCGGAAGTGTTTATTCTAGGATTTCCATCCTTTGTTTAAGGGAGAAAAGCGCAAGGATTTATGATTCCCTTTGGGCGCGCAAGTGTTGACTGTTGCTTGTTTCTTAAGCCTTCCTTTTTGTAAGACCAGTGCGCGGCCGCGCATGGTTAAAGGGTTGAAAAGTAAGGTTGTGGTATGGTCCCAAGTACTTACTATGAGGTTTTTGGGACCTTACCCCTTCAGTAGTGGTAGTGTATTATGGATGGTATGATAGATGAAAAGGAAAGTGTATTCAAAGTAGTGTACCAAAAACACGTTATATCATATTCATACATATAATGCACATGTGCATTTATAATACTGGTAATGTAAAAAATATTGTATTAGGGATGGTAGTGTAAATAAAAGTGCAATTGTCTAATACTATTAATGTATTACGGAATTTGTCAAAGAAATGATACATATGCACATGTGTATAGATAAATTGTTACTCGAAATTTTTTTAGGAACGAAATATAGCGATTTTTTTTAAATAATATTTTTTGTGTATTTTTTAGGTATTTTTGTTTGTGTTCACATTTGTTCTCGCGGTTCTCGCAATAAAGGGCGGTTCCTAACTAATCCTTATCATATATATATATATATATATATATTAAATCCAACCATTTAATAGTCTCTATATTAATTTACTTATTATTTATTATGGTTGAGTTAACATGATAAATTGCCACATGGCATTTTGACGAAATCTTTTTATTATATGATAATAATGCCATGGGGCATTAAGAGGACTCTTTTATAGTATTAGATATTAGATTGTGAACAATGATTTGATTTTTTTTCTTTTGTATATGTTTGAAGTTTTACCCCTCAAATTTCAGCTTTGACACTTACAACCCCTTATCTTTCTAAAGACTTTGTAATCGAGTTTTACGAGTTTATTTTTATGTACGTGAGTATAAATTCAAGTTGATTTATGTTTTGACGTAAATTGTCACACCTAAACCGATGGCGGAAACATCAGAGTGAGACGAAAATGAGATTGTTCATTGCAACATAACACTAAAAGTGACAATAATTTAGATAAATTGATTTCATTGCATAAAACTAGTCATGTTACAATACATAGAATTTCAGAATACAACCTGTTCAAATACAACGAAACAAATACAACAAAACAGGGTACAAAATTGATACAACAATTTAGAACGTAAGATTTCTATGTGTGTAGCTAAAGCATCAATGCTACTCCCAGTTTAATATCATCAGCATCATCCTGCAACATGTTAAAAGTATAGTTCAACACAAAAATACATTGGCGTGTATACAAGTATTGATACATGGTGTAAGTATAAAAGTTTAAACAGATCCACATAGCTAACTAGTTATTCAAGATCAACAATAAACTGGCATGTGAACAAACAATTCAAACCAAAGTTTAACACAAGAAAATCTTAACATAACCCAACATTCACAGGCGGTGCGTTACTCCTATAGCACTATACATGGTAAGGGTAGGCTCGTACGAAGTTAATGACAAGTTCAACACAAAACATACAAACCCAGATTAAAGCATCAAGTGTCACACCCCAACCGCTGGCGGAATCATTGGGGCACCGCACTGAGCGAAACAGATTGTCCATGAGAAATTCCATAACAACTAAATTACTGGATAGTTAATATTATGTCCCATACCATAACCCATCAAGTAAAATCAATTATTACAGACATCGATATCTCAAAGACGAATAACATGTTTCGACAACTCAGATTTAAATAAATAAATTGTCTTTGTTTCTAGACTCTCCTACTCGATTCCATGAAAGCAAGCAATATCCTAACATCTCAAACACCTGTCACATACGTTAAAATAAAGTCAATACACATAGTGTAAAGGTGAGCATACAAGTTTATTAGTAATAATAGAGTTCGAAATCGTTTACGCATAACCAGCATGTATAACGTATAATGTGAAGCACGTAAGTTATCGACAAAGATCCTATCAATACTAATAACTGCGAGTGCGCAACACATGTTCACCACTGTGAAACGTTAAGTAATATCCTTAACAACCCCTGAGTGAACAGGTGCTGAGTCCAAACTATAGTACTATCGTTGCTAAGGCAGGTAGACAACAATCAATGTGCAAACATAACAAACAGGCATTCATCGAGTCACGTATAACATGCAATAGCGGTTAGCGTTAAAAGTGTTTGCGTTGTGTGTTCGATGTGTTTTAGAATAAGTAACGTATGTAACACCCAAAAGTGCGTTAAGCAAAAAGGGATCGAGTATACTCACAGCGATGATAGCTAAATGGATTGAAGGGAGCGATAGAGAGAGAATCAGCCTAGTTATAGAACGATTGCGTAAGCGATAAGTGGCACGTAAAACGATGCAAGTGCTGTAGTGTCGAAGTGTCATCCGATCGGTTAGCCATTCGGTCGGTGGCCACTCGTTTGAGATGGATGTGTTTGTATATGATGGCTTTGAAGTTTTCGCTGTAGCATTAAATAAAAAGAAAAGGGTTTCTACAATTCGGTTCATCCGGACGGATGGTCATCCGGACGGATGGTCATTCGGACGGATGGCCGTCCGATCGGGTGGCTGTTCGTTGGAAACTATCCTTCTTTGAGAGTGTTTAAGTGTTGGGGTTTTAGTTGTCACTCGTGCGGATTGCCGTTCGATTGGATGGCAATCCGATCGAATAGAAATTCGCTCGGTGACTTGTTTGTTTTGAAAACTTGTTAAGTTTACGGTTTGATCGAGACGATATGACAACGTGTTAAACAACGGAACTCCACCAAGCCCAAGCTAATCCGATCGGACGGGAATCACCCCAATCTGACCAGTCAACTGTTCTTGTCGGTTTGTTCATGTTCAACCCGAAATCGGTTGTCTCTTTGGTAGAAATCAGATCTGGGACCGACGCTTCGTTAGAGAATGAGTAGAAGGCCTGAACTAGCTCTGATTCTACCGGTTTTGAGTGCATTGAGTGTAAAAGAGTTGAAAGAAACTAATAAAACCATCTTTCAATCCTTTTAACCTCGAAAATGTTTAGATTTATGCGAAAACAGTGTTGAGCCATGTGGAAATCCTTCAGATCTAAGTTGTTCTTGGTGGAATGAAGCCAAAACTTGAAGTTCATAAGAACTCCATGATGACATCACCCTAGAACACCTCAAATCCACTGATTTCACGGTTAAAAGTGAAGATTTAACGGTGAAAAAGATGGAGAAATGCGTGTAGATCATAGAAGTACAAGATTTGAGCTAGAAACTTACCGGAACCGCGAGAAATCGAGAGAAAAGTGGGTTGGAGGGAGCTGTTCGGAGAGAGTGCTGTCACATCAATGAATGTTGATGTGACAGGGTATTTATAGGGTTTCCAAAAGAGGAAAAAGGGTGCGCGCAGACCATCGATCGGATGATGATCCGATCGGATCGCCATTCGATCGAGTGGTCACTCGATCGAGTGGATCCGGCGAGTTGGTTTTTGGCGTTTCGATTCATGCAATGGGCGTTGTGATGCGTTTCGGGTGAGCGATGCGATAGATTTAATAACACTATATCTAACATACAATTATCCTAAATATAAACCGTGAATCTCGAGTTTGTGATGAGATTGCGTTGCGATAGAATTGCGATTGCGTTCGAGTAATCACCACATAACATAAATAAACATGCACAAGTAACACATAAATAACAAACACACGTAAAACAATATCTAGAACGCATAATTCGGGTTGCGATGCGATAGCGATGCGATTAGCGATAAGTCGATTAGCGATTTAAAATGCGATTAAATAGCGATTTATTAACATGTACTCCACATAATACAACTAATGCAATTAAAATAGATTCTCGATTACAAGTCAATAAGTACAATCGATAATTAAGCAAAGAGAGACAGATCACAATTAGCAATCTTTTCGTCCTTTGACTTTGACTTGTACTTTGACTTTCAAAACACGGGGTGTTACATCAAGTATAACGTATGCATGCATGTATAAGGATTGTTTGTGCATTTGTATAAACGTGTAAGTGTAATAGTGTAAGTTTGATAGATAAACATGTTGCACCCCAAAGTGTAAAACGGGAAAGGGGTTTGAGTATAATCACACTTTTGCTAATTCTTCAATAGAATCCTAGTGAGCGTAGTTTTGGCAGGAGTAGATGAACGTAGTACAGGAACGCCAAGGTTACGATGGATCTAGTATAGGAACACCAAGGTAACCCTACAGGGTAAACGAAGGCGTGAGTCGAAGTCGGGGAAGAAAGTTTACAGAATTACAGTACTTAGTATTTTACGAAAACAATATGTAAAATAAACAGTAAGTGTATTCTGATTATCAGTGATTGGGAACCCGACATCAGAATGACGGGAACAGAAATACGAACTGTTTGAACAAGTATATCTGGAACGGATGTGCCATTCGCACGAACGGGCACATTCGCCCGAACTGGACAGTTTGTCGGCAGATTCTTGTTTTGAACTTTTTAACTATTAATCAGTTAAGTTTGTGTTTTCTGTTAAGTTTATTAGTTATAGTATTAGTATATTATTAGTCTAGTATTATCAGAAGTCTCATAGAAGTCATGCATGGAGGTTAAAACCTCATTATTGATCACCAAAGCACAAATCAATTAAACTGATCGGTTGGTCATGATTTACAGGAAGGAAATGAGAAAATGTAAAGTTAACCAAACAACCGAACAATGTACAACCCAGGTGTGCTAACACGACATAGAAAGAATTAACTAAGTGTCGGAGGCTGGATGGGGTTCACTTGTTCTAGGTATAGGAAGTTTTTTGAGTGTTCGTTTACGAGTTAAGTGAGGTGGTGGTTTTAGATTGGAAAGCAAGGTTCCCACAGACACACACTGATGTTCCAGAATTAACCATATGAAGAATAGCAATATGGAAATCATTCAACAATTGAAAATCATCGGAACATGAAGAACAGTGCATTCGCACGGATGGGGATGTCACATTCGTGCGGATGGGAATGTCCCATTCGGACAGATGTGGCTGCCATTCAGGCAAATGTGGTTGTTCTTGAGGCAAATCAGTCCGGTTTTGGTTGAACTGACCACCTACTCAACTAGAAGTGGTTACATCTTGAACCCACAACTGTATTCTCAGTTTGTGAGCTCGACGAGCCTTAGATCCAGTCAAGTTTAAGTTCAGAAGGTTTGTAAAATGGTTTTTGAAAGGTTCTAACTTCATTTCCAGCTTGGTCCTCAACATTTTGAGAGTTTATATCAGATTGCCCAAGCAAATCTGAGAAACCAAATGAAAAATGAGGAAGAATCCAAGTAAAACTTGTAAAAATCCGAAAGAGTAGAAGATTAAGATGAGGAACAGAAATTATCAGCTCAATACTCACTTTAAAATGACTGAGATGAGCTCTGAATGCTTCTGATCAGTGTTGGTTCGAGAGAGAAGTTCGAGTGTTGAAGGGTTGGAATGAAGATGAAGACCTTGTATTTATTGGCTAAGAGGTAGGTTAAGGGCGGATGGGCTTAATCGCGGATGGGCTTAGGGCGGACCGGGCCGTAATAGCGGATAGGCCTATTCGAGCGGATTGGGCCGGCCCATCCGCACGGATGCGCCAGGCCCAAAAGCCCAATGTTCCATTTTTTGCCCAATTTGTCGATTTTAAGCGTTTTAAGCGTATAGATGCAATGTATAAGTGTCGTGCATGAATAAAGTAGTGTAAAAATGCATTTTGTATGTATAACAAGTATGAATACGTATGAATTTGCATGTAAACGAGAATCAAGTATGTATGTAACATGGATAATCATCAAGTATATTTATGAATAATGTATAACACAAGTGTGTAAAAGACAAGATTTTTCATTATGATTCAAGTCTCAGATTACAACGTATGAAATGAAGTATGAATACAAGAGAAATACAAGTTTCCATAAATGGAAAGTACAATGAACTTGCTAAATAAAGAAAATTACAAAAAGCGAACATTCCTTAAATTGTAGCCATTTGTTGAGTGTTTTTTTTTGGTGTCTAATCCGCATATATATCACCACTGCCCTTGATTTTCTTGACTGTATATACACATTGCCCTTGAATTTCTTGACTGTATATCTCTTAAATGTCAACATATACACGTGTGATTTAGTTTACAAAGATTTTTCAATGCCGAGAACCTCGATCAGAGAGTAAACAATGCGTAAGGTTCACAATGGTGTAAAATTAAAATGGCATATACCGGGCTAGGATTCGAGTTACAGGAACAAGGGTCAAACCAACCACCCAAGAATGGAATCGTCGAGCGAAAACACTTGACAACCTCCTAGAAGCAGCTTTTCTTGCCACCAGACCTTTCTCCATCAATTAGGAATCTGATGCCGTCACTAAACACATTCCTTAAATTGTAGCCATTTGTTGAGTGTTTTTTTTGGTGTCTAATCCGCATATATATCACCATTGCCCTTGATTTTCTTGACTGTATATCACCATTGCCCTTGAATTTCTTGACTGTATATCTCTTAAATGTCAACATATACATGTGTTATTTAGTTTACGAAGATTTTTCAATGCCGAGAACCTCGATCAGAGAGTAAAAAAGGCGTAAGGTTCACAATGGTGTAAAATTAAACTGGGATATACCGGGCTAGGATTCGAGTTACAGGAACAAGGGCCAAATTAACCACCCAAGAATGGAATCGTCGTTCGAAAACACTTGACAACCTCCTTGAAGCAGCTTTTCTTGCCACCAGACCTTTCTCCATCAATTAGGAATCTTATGTCATCACTAAACACATTCCTTAAATTGTAGCCATTTGTTGAGTGTTTTTTTTGTTGCCTAATCCGCATATATATCACAATTGCCATTGATTTTCTTGACTGTATATCACCATTGCCCTTGAATTTCTTGACTGTATATCTCTTAAATGTCAACATATACACGTGTAATTTAGTTTACGAAGATTTTTCAACGCCGAGAACCTCGATCAGAGAGTAAAAAAGGCGTAAGGTTCACAATGGTGTAAAATTAAAATGGGATATACCGGGCTAGGATTCGAGTTACAGGAACAAGGGCTAAACCAACCACCCAAGAATGGAATCGTCGAGCGAAAACACTTGACAACCTCCTAGAAGCAGCTTTTCTTGCCGCCAGACCTTTCTCCATCAATTAGGAATCTGATGCCGTCACTAAACACATTCCTTAAATTGTAGCCATTTGTTGAGTGTTTTTTTTGGTGTCGAATCCGCATATATATCACCATTTCCCTTGATTTTCTTGATTGTATATCACCATTGCCCTTGAATTTCTTGACTGTATATCTCTTAAATGGCAACATATACACGTGTGATTTTGTAGGATCGTGTTTTGACCCGAACGAGTCGTTCAGAGGAGTTTTGATCAGATACAGGTGCGGAAAACAAGTATCTGACTTAGAAACAGCTAGCAAATCACTTTAAACACCTTTCTATATTGATATATGACAGATTACATCCAAATCTCACACTGGCAGCACTTCGGCGTAGAATACAAGAACTGTTACATGGTTTCGCTCATGGGTGCTATATATAGGGGATGATGTTTCGCTCTAAGGGACATGCCTTATGAGGGAAACCACCAACTGTCCATATAAGCGAAACCCTGACCTATGTCCCTATAAGCGAAACCTGCTCACTAAACACATACACTCTCCTATTTTCTCGTGTAACGTGCCCTAATCTAACACTCTAAGACTAAGACTCGATACAAGACGAAGTCCACAGATGTAGTGCACCAACAGATTTAGTTTACGAAGATTTTTCAATGCCGAGAACCTCGATCAGAGAGTAAAAAAGGCGTAAGGTTCACAATGGTGTAAAATTAAAATGGGATATACCGGGCTAGGATTCGAGTTACAGGAACAAGGGCCAAACTAACCACCCAAGAATGGAATCGTCGAGCGAAAACACTTGGCAACCTCCTTGAAGCTGCTTTTCTTGCCACCAGACCTTTCTCCATCAATTTGGAATCTGATGTCGTCACTAAACACATTCCTTAAATTGTAGCCATTTGTTGAGTGTTTTTTTTGTTGTCTAATCCGCATATATATCACTATTGCCCTTGATTTTCTTGACTGTATATCACCATTGCCCTTGAATTTCTTGACTGTATATCTCTTAAATGTCAACATATACACGTGTGATTTAGTTTACGAAGATTTTTCAAAGCCGAGATGTTGGTGCATGTTTGTGACAACAGCTTAGATTTGGTCTTTGGATATCTTGTAATTAGTTAAACGATAAACGGTTAGCGGGTTTAGCTTTGTATTAGTGAGTTGTAATGTTTGGGCTAACCAAACCCAATGAGTTGGGTGTGTGGGGGCGAATTGGGCCTGTCCAATTCGCAGTCCAATAAGTTTAACCTTGGACCAAGTAGCAAACCTTGTGTTATATAAACAGGGTTATGCTTTAGGGTTTAGGTTAATCAGCTAATCAGCCAAAACAGTTTAGAGAGAGTATTTTCGTGAGAGACAAAGGTGTTGGACGAAATTGAGAGAGTTAGGGTTTAGATTGATTGTAATTTCATTTTGATTGATAATCAATAGTAAACCCGGATTGAAAGTGTCTTGCTGTTTCTGTTCTTCTACACGTTTCTGTGATATTCTGATCAGGAGGATTCCGCACTCTTGATTGGAAAGACAATTCTGTAAAAGATCCATACGAATAGGGGACCTACAATTGGTATCAGAGCATTAGGCTCTTGAAGGCTCGGTTCAGGATTGTTGGCTGCAGAAACAGGAAGAAATTTTCGAAATTTTGAAAACCTGAAAAATTAGGGTTTTGAAATTTTCGAAATTTTTGATATAATTTTTCGAATTTGTTGGCTGTTTTGATCTTCTGGTTTGTTTGTTTGGTGTTTTTCAGGATTTCTGGAAAGATTCTGTTGATTGCTTGAAGGATTTTGGCTGGAAACTCTTGAAGATTCGAAGACTGTTCTTCGTGTTCTTCGTTAAGTTCATAAGAATTTCGTGTAAAGCTTGCTGATTTCCTGTTTTGATTTTGCAGATTGTGTTGGAGAATCTTCAGAATACAAAACAGATTGAGTTTCCAAAGATACTGGGCGAATTTAACAAATTCGCAGATAGACCAGCATAATTAACTGATCAGCAGCGAATTTGGGACTTATATCTCGGTGATCGGCGAAGTTAAATCCAAAGGCGACTTTGGTAACCGTATAATTTTCCACAGCGAAATTATCACGGTTTTCGGCGACTTTACAAGTAGTTGTAATCGCGAAATTAGCAGTGAACTTTGGCCAGCGAAATTGAACAAGTAACAGATCAGCGAATTTGGACAATTAAGTAACCAGCGAAATTAACTGACTGAGCAGCGAAATTAACAGGAACCCAGCGAATTTAACTGAGACCAGCGAAATTATCAGCAAATTTAAGGATCAGCAAATTTAAAGTGGTGGAATTTCAGTTGGCAAGCGTCGATAAAATTTCAGTGTTTCGCAAATAGAAATTGATCCGTAGCTCGTTAAACAGAACCGTTTGGACCGTTGAATTCCTTGGATTTTTAGGGTAAAAAAAAAAAAAAAAAATTGAATGCGATTCTAAAGGTGTAATTTGGTAACCACTGTTTTCGGAGATATTGTGTACGGTTTTACCAGTCTGTTTGCGTTAAAATGTCGAACATGACAAAATTGAATGCACCTAAGATGATGAAGGTGGAGAATTATCATACATGGAAGGACAGTTTCAAATCCTTCATTGAATCTCAAGATGCACGTATGTGGATATGTATTGAAGATGGGTACATAAACCCTACACATGATTATGAGGGCAGACAACGTAGAACAGACTATGTGAACATGAAAGAGGATGATAAAAGGAAGTATGACGCTGAAAAGAGAGCATTGGCTGCAATTAAAATGTCCTTACCTGATAGCATCAAGCATACCTTCAAAAAGTACAATAATTCAAAGGATATGTGGGATGCATTACAAAAGCGATATCAGGGAAATGAGAGTGCCACTCAGGCATTCATGGCAGAGATAGTGCCAGCTGATGAGGCTGAAACTAGTGTGAGTGATGCTGAATCTGAAGTGAAGAATGCTGAAGCAAAAGTGGATGCTGAAGTAGAAAAGGAGAGTGAAGCTGAACAGGTTGTTGCTGATGAAAATACAGAAGTTCATGAGGAAAAGGTACAATCTAATTCAGTATGTTTGAGATGTCGTGAACTACAGGGTGAGGTTGACAGGTTGACAACACAGAACCAAAGTCTGGTAAGTGAGATGTCTAACATAAAAGAAGCAAACTTTTTTGTTAAAAGAAATGAATTGTCATACTTGAAGAAAATAAATGGTCGTGAAGCTGAAATTGAAGCTTTAACTTGCAAACTAAATGAAAAACTTCAAGTCATAGACTTAGCTCATGACATGATGGCTGAGAAAACAAAAGAGATTTCTGATAAAAACAAAGAGTTGTCAGATGCACAACTCAAAATTGTTGAACTTGAAAAGAAATTAGGTCAATTCAGAGATTCGTCTTTTGTAATGAAACACATGATGGGTGGGTTAAAGAAGAGTAATGACAAGACCAGTGTGGGCTTCCAGGGCTTTAATGAAGTTCCACCTCCTCTTAGTCATGACTATTCATTCCTGCCTAGTGAAAATGAGCTAGCAGACTTTATGGCATCTACACCTAGTAGTTTCGCATCCACATCAAGTCAAGGTGATGGATCTGAGAGTGATGATTTGAAAAAGAAAAATTCACCGCCTAAGAATAAAAATCAAGCTTTTGTTAAAAAGATTAATTTTGTTCAAGGTAGTGATATGAAAAACGAAACTGCTGTTATTGAAAATGAATCGAATGTAGAGTTTGCTAAAAATAAGAGCATAGAAAAATCTGAATTAAAGCAAACTGAACAAGGTTCATCTAAGGGATCATCACCATCTGATAAGGGATCTACCTCAGAGACTCCAGCTAAGAAGTCTTCGAAAAAGAGATCGTGCTTCAAATGTCACGTCAAGGGACATGTAGCTAGCAGCTGTCCTAACAAAAAGAGTGAAGCACAACTTAGTGAAAAACAGAGAGGGAAATTACCAGTGAAGGAAGGTGATAGTGAGGAGAAAGGCTCAAATTCTCCAAAGAAATCTGCTCCTAAGCAACCAGAGAATGTTGCTGTTGGTGTAGATAAGGCTGGAAAAGGAACTCCACAAGTTCCTCATTTTCAAAGAAATCAACAAAGATTTCAGCCTAGATCTCCACCAGGCAGATACGAGAGACCTAGAAGTAATTTTAATGGAAATTTAAATAATTTCAGAAGTCAAGGTCAATATCAAAATCGATACCAAAATAATGGTTGTCGAAATTTTTATAACAATGGCTTTAGAAATTATAACAATCAAGCTTCTTGGAATCAAAATTCAAGATACCCAAATCAAAATTTCCAAAGGTCAAATAGTCCAAATACGTATAGGAACCCTCAGGACCAAAGACCTAGTGGAAATCAAAATCAAATTCCATCAACAGGTCTGAGATCCAAGACTCCAGTTAGGAGTAATGGATATTGGATGGATGTTCCAGTGGTTGGTGAATTTGGACGACCCAAGACCATTAAGGCTTGGGTCCCCCAATCTAACTAATTTTTTAGTTGGTGTGTGCAGGAGCTGCTAAGGAGGATTATCAACTTATGTTGATAGTAGCTGCTCTAGGCACATGAAGGGGGTGTGAGATTGTTGATATATTTATATTGATTGATTTAAATTGAAGTTCAAAGTGCTGAGTTGACACCGAAGATAACCTGGCAGATCTTTATACTAAAGCATTTGACAGGGCTTGCTTTGAACATTTAGTCGAACTCAACGGGATGAGGAATCCTGAATAACTGGTTTTTCATAAGAATTTTTGTAAATAGTTTATTGCTTTTCTTAAAAATCAAAAATAAAAAAAAAATTTGAAAAATCAAAAACATAAAAAAAATAGAAAATTAAAAATGAGTTATCACTGTGTGAAAAAGAAGAAATGATAGTACATCAGCATGTTAGACTGTCACATTGAAAATGATATTAAATTGCTTAAGTGTGATAGCAGCTTCATCATATGATGTACCAGTAGGCAAAAAGCATGAAATAATCAACTTACCAATGTGATATAAATCTAAATGAATTGTGTATGAGTGTGGAACACATCAGTGGTGTATGGTTTAATGACCTTAAATCTTGCGTTGATAGATTGCCAAAATCTGAAGTTTTGGGTCTTTATACTGTTATTTCATCTGGGGATATCTTGGCTGTTTTTCTGTTCAGAACAAAAATTGTACATGACCTCAGGAAAGAAAGTCACTTGGAATTTGCACATTTCTATTTGAATGTCTGTATGTTGTCCCGATACACACAATTTTGATCTGATTCTGAAATCTTCTCTGAAAAAAGTCGTGTACCTCCTCTGCTGCATCCAGATATATGCTGACCTGGAGGTGCTAGGCAACGACAGCTTCTGCTGCATCCAGATACATGCTGACCTAGCTGTACGTTGTCGCGCTATAGATCTAATACACCCGAAAGAGGCCCTCAAGTGCCCAAAAGAAACCCAATAAACCTATATCAAACTGAGTAAAAACTCATTTGATCTGTATATTATACCATCTCTCCTAAAGATCTATTCTGTTCTCTTCTCAACCTATTCCCAGTTAAGATTTCAGAAATCTGGATTGGACTTGTGAAATATGTGGTAGGGAAGATACTTGCATGATAGAGTGTGTTGTTTATATTTCCAGGATTTGATTAGTATTTATTTGGGTGTTCATTGTTAAGCAATTAAAACATGATAAAACAGATTATATGCAGACCTAGACATTGTCAGTATATCTTAAAGGATGAATTCAGTATACTCACCTACTACGATGAATCTTTGTGCATACCTTGATCGTGGGGGTATATCCTGAAGTGGGACACACTAGTATATCAGTAATAAAATTACCTTAACGTATCATACGGTAATGGTACTTGAAATGTTCATGCATTTTGTTTAAGAGGACAAACATACTGGTAATCGTCTTGAACTGCTTTTCACGAAAAATTAAATAAAGAATTATCTAATAGTGTGAAAACAGTTTGATTGCGCTGATATGATCTTCTTACCAGTGATTCTCACAAAAATAGAGTGTTTATTGCTTTTGTTATTTACTTGCTTTCAGAAAAATATAAAAATCCAAAAATAGCGTCTTTTTCTGTTTAAAATTCTTAACGTACGGAAAACTGTTATTCTTGGAGGAATTGTTACTGATAGGGGGAGACAGTGTTAGAAAGTGAGTTCAAAATTTTAAATCATGCGGGTTATAGGGTGTGTGATTAAAAAGTTTTGCGTGTTGGTGATAAATTGAAAATGCTTAATCTGTGATACAGTTTAACTATCTCTTGAATAATAATAATTTGTTTAACTTATGTTGAAAAATTTTTATGGTTTCTCGAGATGTTTGTTTTATAGTATACAGATTGAAGTAGTGTGTTGCTGAGAAGTTAAAGTGATGAGTTGCTGTGAAGATGAGAGTTTGATTGGATGCATGGTAGAACCTCCTTTCTATATTGCAGACAAAGTTGAAGAGTTTGAAGATTGCTATACATATGCTGAACTGGAGTTTACTCAAACGCTAAAGTTTTTGAAGATTTGGTGATTGGATGCATCAGCTTAGGGGGAGTGTTGCTGACAGAAGCTGTTGAAGCTGAGGCTATCCAAAGACCAAAGACAGTGCACGAATACATGAAGATTGCAAGATGACTGAAGACAAAGTTATTTTATGAAGCTATTGTCAAGGGGGAGTTTGTTGGTGCATGTTTGTGACAACAGCTTAGATTTGGTCTTTGGATATCTTGTAATTAGTTAAACGATAAACGGTTAGCGGGTTTAGCTTTGTATTAGTGAGTTGTAATGTTTGGGCTAACCAAACCCAATGAGTTGGGTGTGTGGGGGCGAATTGGGCCTGTCCAATTCGCAGTCCAATATGTTTAACCTTGGCCCAAGTAGCAAACCTTGTGTTATATAAACAGGGTTATGCTTTAGGGTTTAGGTTAATCAGCTAATCAGCCAAAACAGTTTAGAGAGAGTATTTTCGTGAGAGACAAAGGTCTTGGACGAAATTGAGAGAGTTAGGGTTTAGATTGATTGTAATTTCAGTTTGATTGATAATCAATAGTAAACCCGGATTGAGAACCTCGATCAGAGATTAAAAAAGGCGTAAGGTTCACAATGGTGTAAAATTAAAATGGCATATACCGGGCTAGGATTCGAGTTACAGGAACAAGGGCCAAACCAACCACCCAAGAATGGAGTCGTCGAGCGAAAACACTTGACAACCTCCTAGAAGCAGCTTTTCTTGCCACCAGACCTTTCTCCATCAATTAGGAATCTGATGCCGTCACTAAACACATTCCTTAAATTGTAGCCATTTGTTGAGTGTTTTTTTTGGTGTCTAATCCGCATATATATCACCATTGCCCTTGATTTTCTTGACTGTATAGCACCATTGCCCTTGAATTTCTTGACTGTATATCTCTTAAATGTCAACGTATACACGTGTGATTTAGTTTACGAAGATTTTTCAATGCCGAGAACCTCGATCAGAGAGTAAAAAAGGCGTAAGGTTCATAATGGTGTAAAATTAAAATGCGATATACCGGGCTAGGATCCGAGTTACAGGAACACGAGCCAAACAAACCACCCAAGAATGGAATCGTCGAGCGAAAACACTTGACAACCTCCTAGAAGCAGCTTTTCTTGCCACCAGACCTTTCTCCATCAATTAGGAATCTGACGCCGTCACTAAACACATTCCTTAAATTGTAGCCATTTGTTAAGTGTTTTTTTGGTGTCTAATCCGCATATATATCACCATTGCCCTGGATTTTCTTGACTGTATATCACCATTGCCCTTGAATTTCTTGACTGTATATCTCTTAAATGTCAACATATACACGTGTGATTTAGTTTACGAATATTTTTCAATGCCGAGAACCTCGATCAGAGAGTAAAAAAGGCGTAAGGTTCACAATGGTGTAAAATTAAAATGGCATATACCGGGCTAGGATTCGAGTTAGAGGAACAAGGGCCAAACCAACCACCCAAGAATGGAATCGTCGAGCGAAAACACTTGATTACCTCCTAGAAGCAGCTTTTCTTGCCACCAGACCTTTCTCCACCAACTAGGAATCTGATGCCGTCACTAAACACATTCCTTAAATTGTAGCCATTTGTTGAGTGTTTTTTTTGGTGTCTAATCCGCATATATATCACCATTGCCCTTGATTTTCTTGACTGTATATCACCATTTCCCTTGAATTTCTTGACTGTATATCTCTTAAATGTCAACATATACACGTGTGATTTAGTTTACGAAGATTTTTCAATGCCGAGAACCTCGATCAGAGAGTTAAAAAGGCTTAAGGTTCACAATGGTGTAAAATTAATATGGGATATACCGGGCTAGGATTCGAGTTACAAGAACAAGGGCCAAACTAACCACCCAAGAATGGAATCGTCGAGCGAAAACACTTGACAACCTCCTTGAAGCAGCTTTTCTTGCCACCAGACCTTTCTCCATCAATTAGGAATCTGATGTCATCACTAAACACATTCCTTAAATTGTAGCCATTTGTTGAGTGTTTTTTTGTTGTCTAATCCGCATATATATCACCATTGCCCTTGATTTTCTTCACTGTATATCACCATTGCCCTTGAATTTCTTGACTGTATATCTCTTAAATGTCAACATATACACGTGTGATTTAGTTTACGAAGATTTTTCAATGCCGAGAACCTCGATAAGAGAGTAAAAAAGGCGTAAGGTTCACAATGGTGTAAAATTAAAATATGATATACCGAGCTAGGATTCGAGTTACAGGAACAAGGGCCAAACCAACCACCCAAGAATGAAATCGTCGAGCGAAAACACTTGACAACCTACTAGAAGCAGATTTTCTTGCCACCAGACCTTTCTCCATCAATTAGGAATCTGATGCCGTCACTAAACACATTCTTTAAATTGTAGCCATTTGTTGAGTGTTTTTTTTCGTGTCTAATCCGCATATATATCACAATTGCCCTTGATTTTCTTGACTGTATATCACCATTGCCCTTGAATTTCTTGACTGTATATCTCTTAAATGTCAACATATACACGTGTGATTTAGTTTACGAAGATTTTTCAACGCCGAGAACCTCGATCAGAGGGTAAAAAAGGCGTAAGGTTCACAATGGTGTAAAATTAAAATGGGATATACCGGGCTAGGATTCGAGTTACAGGAACAAGGGCCAAACCAACCACCCAAGAATGGAATCGTCGAGCGAAAACACTTGTCAACCTCCTAGAAGCAGCTTTTCTTGCCACCAGACCTTTCCCCATCAATTAGAAATCTGATGCCGTCACTAAACACATTCCTTAAATTGTAGCCATTTGTTGAGTGGTTTTGGTGTCTAATCCGCATATATATCACCA
Source organism: Helianthus tuberosus (assembly GCA_030545235.1). Classification (NCBI taxonomy): domain Eukaryota; kingdom Viridiplantae; phylum Streptophyta; class Magnoliopsida; order Asterales; family Asteraceae; genus Helianthus; species Helianthus tuberosus. Next base: position 22,510 of record JARYGA010006226.1, read on the forward strand.
TTGCCCTTGATTTTCTTGAGTGTATATCTCTTAAATGTCAACATATACACGTGTGATTTAGTTTACGAAGATTTTTCAATACCGAGAACCTCGATCAGAGAGTAAAAAAGGCGTAAGGTTCACAATGGTGTAAAATTAAAATGGGATATACCGGGCTAGGATTCGAGTTACAGGAACAAGGGCCAAACCAACCACCCAAGAATGGAATCGTCGAGCGAAAACACTTGATAACCTCCTAGAAGCAGCTTTTCTTGCCACCAGACCTTTCTCCATCAACTAGGAATCTAATGCCGTCACTAAACACATTCCTTAAATTGTAGGCATTTGTTGAGTGTTTTTTTTGGTGTCTAATCCGCATATATATCACCATTGCCCTTGATTTTCTTGACTGTATATCACCATTTCCCTTGAATTTCTTGACTGTATATCTCTTAAATGTCAACATATACACGTGTGATTTAGTTTACGAAGATTTTTCAATGCCGAGAACCTCGATCAGAGAGTTAAAAAGGCTTAAGGTTCACAATGGTGTAAAATTAATATGGGATATACCGGGCTAGGATTCGAGTTACAAGAACAAGGGCCAAACTAACCACCCAAGAATGGAATCGTCGAGCGAAAACACTTGACAACCTCCTTGAAGCAGCTTTTCTTGCCACCAGACCTTTCTCCATCAATTAGGAATCTGATGTCATCACTAAACACATTCCTTAAATTGTAGCCATTTGTTGAGTGTTTTTTTGTTGTCTAATCCGCATATATATCACCATTGCCCTTGATTTTCTTCACTGTATATCACCATTGCCCTTGAATTTCTTGACTGTATATCTCTTAAATGTCAACATATACACGTGTGATTTAGTTTACGAAGATTTTTCAATGCCGAGAACCTCGATAAGAGAGTAAAAAAGGCGTAAGGTTCACAATGGTGTAAAATTAAAATATGATATACCGGGCTAGGATTCGAGTTACAGGAACAAGGGCCAAACCAACCACCCAAGAATGAAATCGTCGAGCGAAAACACTTGACAACCTACTAGAAGCAGCTTTTCTTGCCACCAGACCTTTCTCCATCAATTAGGAATCTGATGCCGTCACTAAACACATTCTTTAAATTGTAGCCATTTGTTGAGTGTTTTTTTTCGTGTCTAATCCGCATATATATCACAATTGCCCTTGATTTTCTTGACTGTATATCACCATTGCCCTTGAATTTCTTGACTGTATATCTCTTAAATGTCAACATATACACGTGTGATTTAGTTTACGAAGATTTTTCAACGCCGAGAACCTCGATCAGAGGGTAAAAAAGGCGTAAGGTTCACAATGGTGTAAAATTTAAATGGGATATACCGGGCTAGGATTCGAGTTACAGGAACAAGGGCCAAACCAACCACCCAAGAATGGAATCGTCGAGCGAAAACACTTGTCAACCTCCTAGAAGCAGCTTTTCTTGCCACCAGACCTTTCCCCATCAATTAGAAATCTGATGCCGTCACTAAACACATTCCTTAAATTGTAGCCATTTGTTGAGTGGTTTTGGTGTCTAATCCGCATATATATCACCATTGCCCTTGATTTTCTTGAGTGTATATCTCTTAAATGTCAACATATACACGTGTGATTTAGTTTACGAAGATTTTTCAATACCGAGAACCTCGATCAGAGAGTAAAAAAGGCGTAAGGTTCACAATGGTGTAAAATTAAAATGGGATATACCGGGCTAGGATTCGAGTTACAGGAACAAGGGACAAACCAACCACCCAAGAATGGAATTGTCGAGCGAAAACACTTGACAACCTCCTAGAAGCAGCATTTCTTGACACCAGACCTTTCTCTATCAAATAGGAATCTGATGCCGTCACTAAACACATTCCTTAAATTGTAGCCATTTGTTGAGTGTTTTTTTTTTGGGTCTACTCCGCATATATATCACCATTGCGCTTGATTTTCTTGACTGTATATCACCATTGCCCATGAATTTCTTGACTGTATATCTCTTAAATGTCAACATATACACGTGTGATTTAGTTTACGAAGATTTTTCAATGCCGAGAACCTCGATCAGAGGGTAAAAAAGGCGTAAGGTTCAAAATGGTGTTAAATTAAAATGGGATATACCGGGCTAGTATTCGAGTTACAGGAACAAGGGCCAAACCAACCACCCAAGAATGGAATCGTCGAGCGAAAACACTTGATAACCTCCTAGAAGAAGCTTTTCTTGCCACCAGACCTTTCTCCATCAATTAGGAATCTGATGCCGTCACTAAACACATTCCTTAAATTGTAGCCATTTGTTGAGTGTTTTTTTGGTGTCTAATCCGCATATATATCACCATTGCCCATGATTTTGTTGACTGTATATCTCTTAAATGTCAACATATACACGTGTGATTTAGTTTACGAAGATTTTTTCAATGCCGAGAACCTCGATCAGAGTGTAAAAAAGGCGTAAGGTTCACAATGGTGTAAAATTAAAATGGGATATACCGGGCTGGGATTCGAGTTACAGGAACAAGGGCCAAACCAACCACCCAAGAATGGAATCGTCGAGCGAAAACACTTGATAACCTCCAAGAAGCAGCTTTTCTTGCCACCAGACCTTTCTCCATCAATTAGGAATCTGATGCCGTCATTAAACACATTCCTTAAATTGTAGCCATTTGTTGAGTGTTTTTTTTGGTGTCTAATCCGCATATATATCACCATTGCCCTTGATCTTTTTGACTGTATATCACCATTGCCCTTGAATTTCTTGACTGTATATCTCTTGAATGTCAAAATATACACGTGTGATTTAGTTTACGAAGATTTTTCAATGCCGAGATCCTCGATCAGAGAGTAAAAAAGGCGCAAGGTTCACAATGGTGTAAAATTAAAATGGGATATACCGGACTAGGATTCGAGTTACAGGAACAAGGGCCAAACCTACCAGCCAAGAATGGAATCGTCGAGCGAAAACACTTGACGACCTCCTAGAAGCAGCTTTTCTTGCCGCCAAACCTTTCTCCATCAATTAGAAATCTGATGCCGTCACTAAACACATTCCTTAAATTGTAGCCATTTGTTGAGTGGTTTTTTTTTGGTGTCTAATCCGCATATATATCACCATTGCCCTTGAGTTTTTCTTGACTGTATATCTCTTAAATGTCAACATATACACGTGTGATTTAGTTTACGAAGATTTTTCAATGCCGAGAACCTCGATCAGAGAGTAAAAAAGGCGTAAGGTTCACAATGGTGTAAAATTAAAATGGGATATACCGGGCTAGGATTCGAGTTACAAGAACAAGGGCCAAACCAACCACCCAAGATTGGAATCGTCGAGCGAAAACACTTGACAACCCCCTAGAAGCAGCTTTTCTTGCCACCAGACCTTTCTCCATCACTTAGGAATCTGATGCCGTCACTAAACACGTTCCTTAAATTGTAGCCATTTGTTGAGTGTTTTTTTTGGTGTCTAATCCGCATATATATCACCATTGCCCTTGATTTTCTTGACTGTATATCTCTTAAATGTCAACATATACACGTGTGATTTAGTTTACGAAGATTTTTCAATGCCGAGAACCTCGACCAGAGAGTAAAAAAGGCGTAAGGTTCACAATGGTAAAAAATTAAACTGGGATATACCGGGATAGGATTCGAGTTACAGGAACAAGGGCCAAACTAACCACCCAAGAATGGAATCGTCGAGCGAAAACACTTGAAAACCTCCTAGAAGCGGCTTTTCTTGCCACCAGACCTTTCTCCATCAATTAGGAATCTGATGCCGTCACTAAACACGTTACTTAAGTTGTGGCCATTTGTTGAGTATTTTTTTTGGTGTCTAATCCGCATACATATCACCATTGCCCTTGATTTTTTTTACTGTATATCTCTTAAATGTCAACATATACACGTGAGATTTAGCTTACGAAGATTTTTCAATGCCGAGAACCTTGATCAGAGAGTAAAAAAGGCGTAAGGTTCACAATGGTATAAAATTAAACTGGGATATACCGGGCTAGGATTCGAGTTACAAGAACAAGGGCCAAACCAACCACCCAAGATTGGAATCGTCGAGCGAAAACACTTGACAACCCCCTAGAAGCAGCTTTTCTTGCCACCAGACCTTTCCCCATCACTTAGGAATCTGATGCCGTCACTAAACACGTTCCTTAAATTGTAGCCATTTGTTGAGTGTTTTTTTTGGTGTCTAATCCGCATATATATCACCATTGCCCTTGATTTTCTTGACTGTATATCTCTTAAATGTCAACATATACACGTGTGATTTAGTTTACGAAGATTTTTCAATGCTGAGAACCTTGATCAGAGAGTAAAAAAGGCGTAAGGTTCACAATGGTATAAAATTAAACTGGGATATACCGGGGTGGGATTCGAGTTACAGGAACAAGGCCCAAACTAACCACCCAAGAATGGAATCGTCGAGCGAAAACACTTGATAACCTCCTAGAAGCAGCTTTTCTTGCCACCAGACCTTTCTCAATCAATTAGGAATCTAATGTCGTCACTAAACACATTCCTTAAATTGTAGCCATTTGTTGAGTGTTTTTTTTTGTGTCTAATCCGCATATATATAACCATTGCCCTTGATTTTCTTTACTCTATATCACCATTGCCATTGAATTTCTTGACTGTATATCTCGTAAATGTCAACATATACAGGTGTGATTTAGTTTACGAAGATTTTTCAATGCCGAGAACCTCGATCAGAGAGTAAAAAAGGCATAAGGTTCACAATGGTGTAAAATTAAAATGGGATATACCGGGCTAGGATTCGAGTTACAGGAACAAGGGCCAAACCAACCACCCAAGAATGGAATCGTTGAGCGAAAACACTTGATAACCTCCTAGAAGCAGCTTTTCTTGCCACCAGACCTTTCTCCATTAATTAGGAATCTGATGCCGTCACTAAACACATTCCTTAAATTGTAGCCATTTGTTGAGTGTTTTTTTTGGTGTCTAATCCGCATATATATCACCATTGCCCTTGATTTTCTTGACTATATATCTCTTAAATGTCAACATATACACGTGTGATTTAGTTAACGAAGATTTTTAAATGCCGAGAACCTCGATCAGAGAGTAAAAAAGGCGTAAGCTTCACAATGGTGTAAAATTAACATGGGATATACCGGGCTAGGATTTGAGTTACAGGAACAAGGGCCAAACCAACCACCCAAGAATGGAATCGTCGGGCGAAAACACTTGATAACCTCCTAGAAACAGCTTTTTGCCACCAGACCTTTCTCCATCAATTAGGAATCTGATGCCGTCACTAAACACATTCCTTAAATTGTAGCCATTTGTTGAGTGTTTTTTTTGGTGTCTAATCCGCATATATATCACCATTGCCCTTGAATTTCTTGACTGTATATCTCTTAAATGTCAACATATACACGTGTGATTTAGTTTATGAAGATTTTTAAATGCCGAGAACCTTGATCATAGAGTAAAAAAGACGTAAGGTTCACAATGGTGTAAAATTAAAATGGGATATACCGGGCTAGGATTCGAGTTACAGGAACAAGGGCTAAACCAACCACCCAAGAATGGAATCGTCGAGCGAAAACACTTGACAACCTCCTAGAAGCAGCTTTTCTTACCACCAGACCTTTCTTCATCAATTAGGAATCTGATCCCGTCACTAAACACATTCCTTAAATTGTAGCCATTTGTTGAGTGTTTTTTTTGGAGTCTAATCCGCATATATATCAACATTGCTCTTGATTTTCTTGACTGTATATCTCTTAAATGTCAACATATACACGTGTGATTTAGTTTACGAAAATTTTTCATTGCCGAGAACCTCGATCAGAGAGTAAAAAATTTGTAAGGTTCACAATGGTGTAAAATTAAAATGGGATATACCGGGCTAGGATTCGAGTTACAGGAACAAGGGCCAAACCAACCACCCAAGAATGGAATCATCGGGCGAAAACACTTGACAACCTCCTAGAAACAGCTTTTTGCCACCAGACCTTTCTCCATCAATTAGGAATCTGATGCCGTCACTAAACACATTCCTTAAATTGTAGCCATTTGTTGAGTGTTTTTTTTGGTGTCTAATCCGCATATATATCACCATTGCCCTTGAATTTCTTGACTGTATATCTCTTAAATGTCAACATATACACGTGTGATTTAGTTTATGAAGATTTTTAAATGCCGAGAACCTTGATCAGAGAGTAAAAAAGGCGTAAGGTTCACAATGGTGTAAAATTAAAATGGGATATACCGGGCTAGGATTCGAGTTACAGGAACAAGGGCCAAACCAACCACCCAAGAATGGAATCTTCGAGCGAAAACACTTGACAACCTCCTAGAAGCAGCTTTTCTTGCCACCAGACCTTTCTCCATCAATTACGAATCAGACGTCGTCACTAAACACATTCCTTAAATTGTAGCCATTTGTTGAGTGTTTTTTTTTTGTGTCTAATCCGCATATATATCACCATTGCCCTTGATTTTCTTGATTGTATATCTCTTAAATATCAACATATACACGTGTGATTTAGTTTACGGAGATTTTTAAATGCAGAGAACCTCGATCCGAGTGTAAAAAAGGCGTAAGGTTCACAATGGTGTAAGATTAAAATGGTGTATGATTCGAGCGAAATCACTTGACAACCTCCTAGAAGCAGCTTTTGTTGCCACCTGACCTTTCTCCATCAATTAGAAATCTAATACCGTCACTAATCACATTCCTTAAATTGTAGCCATTTGTTGAGTGTTTTTTTTTGTGTCTAATCCACATATATTTCACCATTGCACTTGATTTTCTTGACTGTATATCTCTTAAATGTCGACATATACACGTGTGATTTAGTTTACGAAGATATTTCAAAGCCGAGAACCTCGATCAAAGAGTAAAAAAGGCGTAAGGTTAACAATGGTGTAAAATTAAAATGGGATATACCGGGCTAGGATTCGAGTTACAGGAACAAGGGCAAACCAACCACCCAAGAATGGGATCCTCAAGCGAAAACACTTGACAACCTCCTAGAAGCAGCTTTTCTTGTCACAAGACCTTTCTCCATCAATTACGAATCTGTCGCCGTCACTAAACACATTTCTTAAATTGTAGCCATTTGTTGAGTGTTTTTTTTTTGTCTAATCCGCATATATGTCACCATGGCCCTTGATTTTCTTGATTGTATATCTCTTAAATATCAACATATACACGTGTGATTTAGTTTACGAAGATTTTTCAATGCCGAGAACCTCGACCAGAGAGTAAAAAAGGCGTAAGGTTCACAATGGTGTAAGATTAAAACGGGATATACCGGGCTAGGATTCAAGTTACAGGAACAAGGGCCAAACCAACCACCCAAGAATTGAATTGTCGAGCGAAATCACTTGACAACCTCCTAGAAGCAGCTTTTCTTGCCACCTGACCTTTCTCCATCAATTAGGAATCTGATACCGTCACTAAACACATTCCTTAAATTGTAGCCATTTGTTGAGTGTTTTTTGGAGTCTAATCCGCATATATATCACCATTGCCCTTGATTTTCTTGACTGTATATCTCTTAAATGTCAACGTATACACGTGTGATTTAGTTTACGAAGATTTTTCAATGCCGAGAACCTCGATCAGAGAGTAAAAAAGGCGTAAGGTTCACAATGGTGTAAAATTAAAATGGGATATACCGGGCTAGGATTCGAGTTATAGGAACAAGGGCCAAACCAACCACCCAAGAATGGAATCGTCGAGCGAAAACACTTGACAACCTCCTAGAAGCAGCTTTTCTTACCACCAGACCTTTCTCCATCAATTAGGAATCTGATGCCATCACTAAACACATTCCTTAAATTTTAGCCATTTGTTGCGTGTTTTTTTTGGAGTCTAATCCGCATATATATCACCATTGCCCTTGATTTTCTTGACTGTATATATCTCTTAAATGTCAACATATACACGTGTGATTTAGTTTACAAAGATTTTTCAATACCGAGAACCTCGATCAGAGAGTAAAAAAGGCGTAAGTTCACAATGGTGTAAAATTAAAATGGGATATACCGGGCTAGGATTCGGGTTATAGGAACAAGGGCCAAACCAACCACCCAAGAATGGAATCCTCGAGCGAAAACACTTGACAACCTCCTAGAAGCAGCTTTTCTTGCCACAAGACCTTTCTCCATCAATTACGAATCTGACGCCGTCACTAAACACATTTCTTAAATTGTAGCCATTTGTTGAGTGTTTTTTTTTTGTCTAATCCGCATATATGTCACCATGGCCCATGATTTTCTTGATTGTATATCTCTTAAATATCAACATATACACGTGTGATTTAGTTTAAGAAGATTTTTCAATGCCGAGAACCTCGACCAGAGAGTAAAAAAGGCGTAAGGTTCACAATGGTGTAAGATTAAAATGGGATATACCTGGCTAGGATTCAAGTTACAGGAACATGGGCCAAACCAACCACCCAAGAATGGAATTGTCGAGCGAAATCACTTGACAACCTCCTAGAAGCAACTTTTCTTGCCACCTGACCTTTCTCCATCAATTAGGAATCTGATACCGTCACTAAACACATTCCTTAAATTGTAGCCATTTGTTGAGTGTTTTTTTGGAGTCTAATCCGCATATATATCACCATTGCCCTTGATTTTCTTGACTGTATATCTCTTAAATGTCAACATATACACGTGTGATTTAGTTTACGAAGATTTTTCAATGCCGAGAACCTCGATCAGAGAGTAAAAAAGGCGTAAGGTTCACAATGGTGTAAAATTAAAATGGGATATACCGGGTTAGGATTCGAGTTATAGGAACAAGGGCCAAACCAACCACCCAAGAATGGAATCGTCGAGCGAAAACACTTGACAACCTCCTAGAAGCAGCTTTTCTTACCACCAGACCTTTCTCCATCAATTAGGAATCTGATGCCATCACTAAACACATTCCTTAAATTTTAGCCATTTGTTGCGTGTTTTTTTTGGAGTCTAATCCGCATATATATCACCATTGCCCTTGATTTTCTTGACTGTATATATCTCTTAAATGTCAACATATACACGTGTGATTTAGTTTACAAAGATTTTTCAATACCGAGAACCTCAATCAGAGAGTAAAAAAGGCGTAAGGTTCACAATGGTGTAAAATTAAAATGGGATATATCGGGCTAGGATTCGAGTTACAGGAACAAGGGCCAAACCAACCACCCAAGAATGGAATCGTCGAGCGAAAACACTTGACAACCTTCTAGAAGCAACTTTTCTTACCACCAGACCTTTCTCCATCAATTAAGAATCTGATGCCATCACTAAACACATTCCTTAAATTGTAGCCATTTGTTGAGTGTTTTTTTTTAGTCTAATCCGCATATATATCACCATTACTCTTCATTTTCTTAACTGTATATCTCTTAAATGTCAACATATTCACGTGTGATTTAGTTTACGAAAATTTTTCAATGCCGAGAACCTCGATCAAAGAGTAAAAAAGGCGTAAGGTTCACAATGGTGTAAAATTAAAATGGGATATACCGGGCTAGGATTCGAGTTACAGGAACAAGGGCCAAACCAACCACCCAAGAATGGAATCGTCGAGCGAAAACCCTTGACAACCTCCTAGAAGCAGCTTTTCTTACCACCAGACCTTTCTCCATCAATTAGGAATCTGATGCCGTCACTAAACACATTCCTTAAATTGTAGCCATTTGTTGAGTGTTTTTTTTGGTGTCTAATCCGCATATATATCACCATTGCTCTTGATTTTCTTGACTGTATATCTCTTAAATGTCAACATATACACGTGTGATTTAGTTTACGAAAATTTTTCAATGCCGAGAACCTCGATCAGAGAGTAAAAAAGGCGTAAGGTTCACAATGGTGTAAAATTAAAATGGGATATACCGAGCTAGGATTCGAGTTACAGGAACAAGGGCCAAACCAACCACCCAAGAATGGAATCTTCGAGCGAAAACACTTGACAACCTCCTAGAAGCAGCTTTTCTTGCCACCAGACCTTTCTCCATCATTTAGGAATCTGATGCCGTCACTAAACACATTCCTTAAATTGTAGCCATTTGTTGAGTGTTTTTTTTGGTGTCTAATCCGCATATATATCACCAATGCCCTTGATTTTCTTGACTGTATATCTCTTAAATGTCAACATATACACGTGTGATTTAGTTTACGAAGATTTTTCAATGCCGAGAACCTCGATCCGAGTGTAAAAAAGGCGTAAGGTTCACAATGGTGTAAGATTAAAATAGGATATACCTAGCTAGGATTCGAGTTACAGGAACAAGGACCAAACCAACCACATAAGAATGGAATCGTCGAGCGAAATCACTTGACAACCTCCTAGAAGCAGCTTTTCTTGCCACCTGACCTTTCTCCATCAATTAGAAATCTGATACCGTCACTAAACACATTCCTTAAATTGTAGACATTTGTTGAGTGTTTTTTTTTTTGGTGTCTAATCCACATATATATCACCAATGCCCTTGATTTTCTTGACTGTATATCTCTTAAATGTCAACATATACACGTGTGATTTAGTTTACGAAGATTTTTCAATGCCGAGAACCTCAATCAAAGAGTAAAAAAGGCGTAAGGTTCACACTGGTGTAAAATTAAAATGGGATATACCGGGTTAGGATTCGAGTTACAGGAACAAGGGCCAAACCAACCACCCAAGAATGGAATCGTCGAGCGAAAACACTTGACAACCTCCTAGAAGCAGCTTTTCTTGCCACCAGATCTTTCTCCATCAATTACGAATCTGACGCCGTCACTAAACACATTCCTTAAATTGTAGCCATTTGTTGAGTGTTTTTTTTGGTGTCTAATCCGCATATATGTCACCATTGCCATTGATTTTCTTGATTGTATATCTCTTAAATATCAACATATACACGTGTGATTTAGTTTACGAAGATTTTTCAATGCCGAGAACCTCGATCAGAGAGTAAAAAAGGCGTAAGGTTCACAATGGTGTAAGATTAAAATGGGATATACATCGCTAGGATTCGAGTTACAGGAACAAGGGCCAAACCAACCACCCAAGAATGGAATCCTCGAGCGAAAACACTTGACAACCTCCTAGAAGCAGCTTTTCTTGCCACCAGACCTTTCTCCATCAATTACGAATCTGACGCCGTCACTAAACACATTCCTTAAATTGTAGCCATTTGTTGAGTGTTTTTTTTGGTGTCTAATCCGCATATATGTCACCATTGCCCTTGATTTTCTTGATTGTATGTCTCTTAAATATCAACATATACACGTGTGATTTAGTTTACGAAGATTTTTCAATGCCGAGAACCTCGATCAGAGAGTAAAAAAGGCGTAAGGTTAACAATGGTGTAAGATTAAAATGGGATATACCTGGCTAGGATTCGAGTTACAGGAACAAGGGCCAAACCAACCACCCAAGAATGGAATTGTCGAGCGAAATCACTTGACAACCTCCTAGAAGCAGCTTTTCTTGCCACCTGACCTTTCTCCATCCATTAGGAATCTGATACCGTCACTAAACACATTCCTTAAATTATAGCCATTTGTTTAATGTTTTTTTTGGTGTCTAATCCACATATATATCACCATTGCCCTTGATTTTCTTGACTGTATATCTCTTAAATGTCAACATATACACGTGTGATTTAGTTTACGAAGATTTTTCAATGCCGAGAACCTCGATCAGAGAGTAAAAAAGGCGTAGGGTTCACAATGGTGTAAAATTAAAATGGGATATACCGGGCTAGGATTCGAGTTACAGGAACAAGGGCCAAACCAACCACCCAAGAATGGAATCGTCGAGCGAAAACACTTGACAACCTCCTAGAAGCAGCTTTTCTTACCACCAGACCTTTCTCCATCAATTAGGAATCTGATGCCATCACTAAACACATTCCTTAAATTGTAGCCATTTGTTGAGTGTTTTTTTTGGAGTCTAATCCGCATATATATCACCATTGCTCTTGATTTTCTTGACTGTATATCTCTTAAATGTCAACATATATACGTGTGATTTAGTTTACGCAAATTTTTCAATGCCGAGAACCTCGATCAAAGAGTAAAAAAGGCGTAAGGTTCACAATGGTGTAAAATAAAAATGGGATATACCGGGCTAGGATTCGAGTTACAGGAACAAGGGCCAAACCAACCACCCAAGAATGGAATCGTCGAGCGAAAACACTTGACAACCTCCTAGAAGCAGCTTTTCTTACCACCAGACCTTTCTCCATCAATTAGGAATCTGATGCCGTCACTAAACACATTCTTTAAATTGTAGCCATTTGTTGAGTGTTTTTTTTGGAGTCTAATCTGCATATATATCACCATTGCCCTTGATTTTCTTGACTGTATATCTCTTAAATGTCAACATATACACGTGTGATTTAGTTTACGAAAATTTTTCAATGCCGAGAACCTCGATTAGAGAGTAAAAATGGCGTAAGGTTCACAATGGTGTAAAATTAAAATGGGATATACCGGGCTAGGATTCGAGTTACAGGAACAAGGGCCAAACCAACCACCTAAGAATGGAATCGTTGAGCGAAAACACTTGACAACCTCCTAGAAGCAGCTTTTCTTACCACCAGACATTTCTCCATCAATTAGGAATCTGATGCCGTCACTAAACACATTCCTTAAATTGTAGCCATTTGTTGAGTGTTTTTTTTGGAGTCTAATCTGCATATATATCACCATTGCCCTTGATTTTCTTGACTGTATATCTCTTAAATGTCAACATATACACGTGTGATTTAGTTTACGAAAATTTTTCAATGCCGAGAACCTCGATCAGAGAGTAAAAAAGGCGTAAGGTTCACAATGGTGTAAAATTAAAATGGGATATACCGGGCTAGGATTCGAGTTACAGGAACAAGGGCCAAACCAACCACCCAAGAATGGAATCCTCGAGCGAAAACACTTGACAACCTCCTAGAAGCAGCTTTTCTGGCCACCAGACCTTTCTCCATCAATTACGAATCTGACTCCGTCACTAAACACATTCCTTAAATTGTAGCCATTTGTTGAGTGTTTTTTTTTGTGTCTAATCCGCATATATGTCACCATGGCCCTTGATTTTCTTGATTGTATATCTCTTAAATATCAACATATACACGTGTGATTTAATTTACGAAGATTTTTCAATGCCGAGAACCTCGATCCGAGTGTAAAAAAGGCGTAAGGTTCACAATGGTGTAAGATTCAAATGGGATATACCTAGCTAGGATTCGAGTTACAGGAACAAGGACCAAACCAACCACCTAAGAATGGAATCGTCGAGCGAAATCACTTGACAACCTCCTAGAAGCAGCTTTTCTTGCCACCTGACCTTTCTCCATCAATTAGAAATCGGATACCGTCACTAAACACATTCCTTAAATTGTAGCCATTTGTTGAGTGTTTTTTTTGGTGTCTAATCCACATAAATATCACCATTGCCCTTGATTTTCTTGACTGTATATGTCTTAAATGTCAACATATACACGTGTGATTTAGTTTACGAAGATTTTTCAATGCCGAGAACCTCGATCAAAGAGTAAAAAAGGCGTAAGGTTCACAATTGTGTAAAATTAAAATGGGATATACCGGGCTAGAATTCGAGTTACAGGAACAAAGGGCCAAACCAACCACCCAAGAATTGAATCGTCGAGCGAATACACTTGACAACCTCTTAGAAGCAGCTTTTCTTGCGACCAGACCTTTCTCCATCAATTACGAATCTGACGTCGTCACTAAACACATTCCTTAAATTGTAGCCATTTGTTGAGTGTTTTTTTTGGTGTCAAATCCGCATATATGTCACCATTGCCCTTGATTTTGTTGATTGTATATCTCTTAAATATCAACATATACACGTGTGATTTAGTTTACGAAGATTTTTCAATGCCGAGAACCTCAATCAGAGAGTAAAAAAGGCGTAAGGTTCACAATGGTGTAAGATTAATATGGGATATACCTGGCTAGGATTCGAGTTACAGGAACAAGGGCCAAACCAACCACCCAAGAATAGAATCCTCGAGCGAAAACACTTGACAACCTCCTAGAAGCAGCTTTTCTTGCCACCAGACCTTTCTCCATCAATTACGAATCTGACGCCGTCACTAAACACATTCCTTAAATTGTAGCCATTTGTTAAGTGTTTTTTTTTGGTGTCTAATCCGCATATATGTCACCATCGACCTTGATTTTCTTGATTGTATATCTCTTAAATATCAACATATACACGTGTGATTTAGTTTATGAAGATTTTTCAATGCCGAGAACCTCGATCAGAGAGTAAAAAAGGCGTAAGGTTCACAATGGTGTAAGATTAAAATGGGATATACCTGGCTAGGATTCGAGTTACAGGAACAAGGGCCAAACCAACCACCCAAGAATGGAATTGTCGAGCGAAATCACTTGACAACCTCCTAGAAGCAGCTTTTCTTGCCACCTGACCTTTCTTCATCAATTAGGAATCTGATACTGTCACTAAACACATTCCTTAAATTGTAGCCATTTGTTTAGTGTTTTTTTGGTGTCTAATCCACATATATATCACCATTGCCCTTGATTTTCTTGACTGTATATCTCTTAAATGTCAACATATACACGTGTGATTTAGTTTACGAAGATTTTTCAATGGCGAGAACCTCGATCAGAGAGTAAAAAAGGCGTAAGGTTCACAATGGTGTAAAATTAAAATGGGATATACCGGGCTAGGATTCGAGTTATAGGAACAAGGGCCAAACCAACCACCCAAGAATGGAATCGTTGAGCGAAAACACTTGACAACCTCCTAGAAGCAGCTTTTCTTACCACCAGACCTTTCTCCATCAATTAGGAATCTGATGCCATCACTAAACACATTCCTTAAATTGTAGCCATTTGTTGAGTGTTTTTTTTGGAGTCTAATCCACATATATATCACCATTGCCCTTGATTTTCTTGACTGTATATCTCTTAAATGTCAACATATACACGTGTGATTTAGTTTACAAAGATTTTTCAATACCGAGAACCTCGATCAGAGAGTAATAAAGGAGTAAGGTTCACAATGGTGTAAAATTAAAATGGGATATACCGGGCTAGGATTCGAGTTACAGGAACAAGGGCCAAACCAACCACCCAAGAATGGAATCGTCGAGCGAAAACACTTGACAACCTTCTAGAAGCAGCTTTTCTTACCACCAGACCTTTCTCCATCAATTAGGAATCTGATGCCGTCACTAAACACATTCCTTAAATTGTAGCCATTTGTTGAGTGTTTTTTTTTGGAGTCTAATCCACATATATATCACCATTGCCCTTGATTTTCTTGACTGTATATCTCTTAAATGTCAACATATACACGTGTGATTTAGTTTACGAAGATTTTTCAATGCCGAGAACCTCGTTCAGAGAGTAAAAAAGGAGTAAGGTTCACAATGGTGTAAAATTAAAATGGGATATACCGGGCTAGGATTCGAGTTACAGGAACAAGGGCCAAACCAACCACCCAAGAATGGAATTGTCAAGCAAAAACACTTGACAACCTCCTAGAAGCAGCTTTTCTTACCACCAGACCTTTCTCCATCAATTAGGAATCTGATGCCGTCACTAAACACATTCCTGAAATTGTAGCCATTTGTTGAGTGTTTTTTTTGGAGTCTAATCCACATATATATCACCATTGCTCTTGATTTTCTTGACTGTATATCTCTTAAATGTCAACATATACACGTGTGATTTAGTTTACGAAGATTTTTCAATGCCGAGAACCTCGATCAAAGAATAAAAAAGGCGTAAGGTTCACAATGGTGTAAAATTAAAATGGGATATACCGGGCTAGGATTCGAGTTACAGGAACAAGGGCCAAACCAACCACCCAAGAATGGAATCGTCGAGCGAAAACACTTGACAACCTCCTAGAAGCAGCTTTTCTTACCAACAGACCTTTCTCCATCAATTAGGAATCTGACACCGTCACTAAACACATTCCTTAAATTGTAACCATTTGTTGAGTGTTTTTTTTTGGTGTCTAATCCGCATATATATCACCATTGCCCTAGATTTTCTTGATTGTATATCTCTTAAATATCAACATATACACGTGTGATTTAGTTTACGAAGAGTTTTCAATGCCGAAAACCTCGATCCGAGTGTAAAAAAGGCGTAAGGTTCACAATGGTGTAAGATTAAAATGGGATATACCTAGCTAGGATTCGAGTTACAGGAACAAGGACCAAACCAACCACCCATGAATGGAATCGTCGAGCGAAATCACTTGACAACCTCCTAGAAGCAGCTTTTCTTGCCACCTGACCTTTCTCCATCAATTAGAAATCTGATACCGTCACTAAACACATTCCTTAAATTGTAGCCATTGGTTGAGTGTTTTTTTTGTGTCTAATCCACATATATATCACCATTGCCCTTGATTTTCTTGACTGTATATCTCTTAAATGTCAACATATACACGTGTGATTTAGTTTACGAAGATTTTTCAATGCCGAGAACCTCGATCAAAGAGTAAAAAAGGCGTAAGGTTCACAATGGTGTAAAATTAAAATGGGATATACCGGGCTAGGATTCGAGTTACAGGAACAAGGGCCAAACCAACCACCCAAGAATGGAATCGTCGAGCGAAAACACTTGATAACCTCCTAGAAGCAGCTTTTCTTGCCACCAGACCTTTCTCCATCAATTAGGAATCTGATGCCGTCACTAAACACATTCCTTAAATTGTAGCCATTTGTTGAGTGTTTTTTTTGGTGTCTAATCCGCATATATATCACCATTTCCCTTGATTTTCTTGACTGTATATCTCTTAAATGTCAACATATACACGTGTGTTTTAGTTTACGAAAATTTTTCAATGCCGAGAACCTCGTTCAGAGAGTAAAAAAGGCGTAAGGTTCACAATGGTGTAAAATTAAAATGGGATATACCGGGCTAGGATTCGAGTTACAGGAACAAGGGCCAAACCAACCACCCAAGAATGGAATCCTGGAGCGAAAACACTTGACAACCTCCTAGAAGCAGCTTTTCTTGTCACCAGACCTTTCTCCATCAATTACGAATCTGACGCCGTCACTAAACACATTCCTTAAATTGTAGCCATTTGTTGAGTGTTTTTTTTGGTGTCTAATCCACATATATGTCACCATTGCCCTTGATTTTCTTGATTGTATATCTCTTAAATATCAACATATACACGTGTGATTTAGTTTACGAAGATTTTTCAATGCCAAGAACCTCGATCAGAGAGTAAAAAAGGCGTAAGGTTCACAATGGTGTAAGATTAAAATGGGATATACCTGGCTAGGATTCGAGTTACAGGAACAAGGGCCAAACCAACCACCCAAGAATGGAATTGTCGAGCGAAATCACTTGACAACCTCCTAGAGGCAGCTTTTCTTGCCACCTGACCTTTCTCCATCAATTAGGAATCTGATACCGTCACTAAACACATTCCTTAAATTGTAGCAATTTGTTGAGTGTTTTTTTTGGTGTCTAATCCACATATATATCACCATTGCCCTTGATTTTCTTGACTGTATATCTCTTAAATGTCAACATATACACGTGTGATTTAGTTTACGAAGATTTTTCAATGCCGAGAACCTCGATCAGAGAGTAAAAAAGGCGTAAGGTTCACAATGGTGTAAAATTAAAATGGGATATACCGGGCTAGGATTCGAGTTACAGGAACAAGGGCCAAACCAACCACCCAAGAATAGAATCGTTGAGCGAAAACACTTGACAACCTCATAGAAGCAGCGTTACTTGCCACCAGACCTTTCTCCATCAATTAGGAATCTGATGCCGTCACTAAACACATTCATTAAATTGTAGCCACTTGTTGAGTGTTTTTTTCTTGTTGTCTAATTCGCATATATATCACCATTGCCGTTGATTTTCTTGACTGTATATCTCTTAAATGTCAACATATACACGTGTGATTTAGTTTACGAAGATTTTTCAAAGCCGAGAACCTCGATCAGAGAGTAAAAAAGGCGTAAGGTTCACAATGGTGTAAAATTAAAATGGGATATACCGGGCTAGGATTCGAGTAACAGGAACAAGGGCCAAACCAAACACCCAAGAATGGAATCGTCGAGCGAAAACACTTGACAACCTCCTAGAAGCAGCTTTTCTTACCACCAGACCTTTCTCCATCAATTAGGAATCTGATACCAACACTAAACACATTCCTTAAATTGTAGTCATTTGTTGAGTGTTTTTTTTTTGGAGTTTAATCCGCATATATATCACCATTGCCCTTGATTTTCTTGACTGTATATCTCTTAAATGTCAACATATACACGTGTGATTTAGTTTACAAAGATTTTTCCATACCAAGAACCTCTATCAGAGAGTAAAAAAGGCGTAAGGTTCACAATGGTGTAAAATTAAAATGGGATATACCGGGCAAGGATTCGGGTTACAGGAACAAGGGCCAAACCAACCACCCAAGAATGGAATCGTCGAGCGAAAACACTTGACAACCTTCTAGAAGCAGCTTTTCTTACCACCAGACCTTTCTCCATCAATTAGGAATCTGATGCCGTCACTAGACACATTCCTTAAATTGTAGCCATTTGTTGAGTGTTTTTTTTGGAGTCTAATCTGCATATATATCACCATTGCCCTTGATTTTCTTGACTGTATATCTCTTAAATGTCAACATATACACGTGTGATTTAGTTTACGAAAATTTTTCAATGCCGAGAACCTCGATTAGAGAGTAAAAATGGCGTAAGGTTCACAATGGTGTAAAATTAAAATGTGATATACCGGGCTAGGATTCGAGTTACAGGAACAAGGGCCAAACCAACCACCTAAGAATGGAATCGTCGAGCGAAAACACTTGACAACCTCCTAGAAGCAGCTTTTCTTACCACCAGACCTTTCTCCATCAATTAGGAATCTGATGCCGTCACTAAACACATTCCTTAAATTGTAGCCATTTGTTGAGTGTTTTTTTTGGAGTCTAATCTGCATATATATCACCATTGCCCTTGATTTTCTTGACTGTATATCTCTTAAATGTCAACATATACACGTGTGATTTAGTTTACGAAAATTTTTCAATGCCGAGAACCTCGATCAGAGAGTAAAAAAGGCGTAAGGTTCACAATGGTGTAAAATTAAAATGGGATATACCGGGCTAGGATTCGAGTTACAGGAACAAGGGCCAAACCAACCACCCAAGAATGGAATCCTCGAGCGAAAACACTTGACAACCTCCTAGAAGCAGCTTTTCTGGCCACCAGACCTTTCTCCATCAATTACGAATCTGACTCCGTCACTAAACACATTCCTTAAATTGTAGCCATTTGTTGAGTGTTTTTTTTTGTGTCTAATCCGCATATATGTCACCATGGCCCTTGATTTTCTTGATTGTATATCTCTTAAATATCAACATATACACGTGTGATTTAATTTACGAAGATTTTTCAATGCCGAGAACCTCGATCCGAGTGTAAAAAAGGCGTAAGGTTCACAATGGTGTAAGATTCAAATGGGATATACCTATCTAGGATTCGAGTTACAGGAACAAGGACCAAACCAACCACCTAAGAATGGAATCGTCGAGCGAAATCACTTGACAACCTCCTAGAAGCAGCTTTTCTTGCCACCTGACCTTTCTCCATCAATTAGAAATCGGATACCGTCACTAAACACATTCCTTAAATTGTAACCATTTGTTGAGTGTTTTTTTTGGTGTCTAATCCACATAAATATCACCATTGCCCTTGATTTTCTTGACTGTATATGTCTTAAATGTCAACATATACACGTGTGATTTAGTTTACGAAGATTTTTCAATGCCGAGAACCTCGATCAAAGAGTAAAAAAGGCGTAAGGTTCACAATTGTGTAAAATTAAAATGGGATATACCGGGCTAGAATTCGAGTTACAGGAACAAGGGCCAAACCAACCACCCAAGAATTGAATCGTCGAGCGAATACACTTGACAACCTCTTAGAAGCAGCTTTTCTTGCGACCAGACCTTTCTCCATCAATTACGAATCTGACGTCGTCACTAAACACATTCCTTAAATTGTAGCCATTTGTTGAGTGTTTTTTTTGGTGTCAAATCCGCATATATGTCACCATTGCCCTTGATTTTCTTGATTGTATATCTCTTAAATATCAACATATACACGTGTGATTTAGTTTACGAAGATTTTTCAATGCCGAGAACCTCAATCAGAGAGTAAAAAAGGCGTAAGGTTCACAATGGTGTAAGATTAATATGGGATATACCTGGCTAGGATTCGAGTTACAGGAACAAGGGCCAAACCAACCACCCAAGAATAGAATCCTCGAGCGAAAACACTTGACAACCTCCTAGAAGCAGCTTTTCTTGCCACCAGACCTTTCTCCATCAATTACGAATCTGACGCCGTCACTAAACACATTCCTTAAATTGTAGCCAATTGTTAAGTGTTTTTTTTTGGTGTCTAATCCGCATATATGTCACCATCGACCTTGATTTTCTTGATTGTATATCTCTTAAATATCAACATATACACGTGTGATTTAGTTTATGAAGATTTTTCAATGCCGAGAACCTCGATCAGAGAGTAAAAAAGGCGTAAGGTTCACAATGGTGTAAAATTAAAATGGGATATACCGGGCTAGGATTCGAGTTACAGGAACAAGGGCCAAACCAACCACCCAAGAATGGAATCGTTGAGCGAAAACACTTGACAACCTCCTAGAAGCAGCTTTTCTTACCACCAGACCTTTCTCCATCAATTAGGAATCTGATGCCATCACTAAACACATTCCTTAAATTGTAGCCATTTGTTGAGTGTTTTTTTTGGAGTCTAATCCACATATATATCACCATTGCCCTTGATTTTCTTGACTGTATATCTCTTAAATGTCAACATATACACGTGTGATTTAGTTTACAAAGATTTTTCAATACCGAGAACCTCGATCAGAGAGTAATAAAGGAGTAAGGTTCACAATGGTGTAAAATTAAAATGGGATATACCGGGCTAGGATTCGAGTTACAGGAACAAGGGCCAAACCAACCACCCAAGAATGGAATCGTCGAGCGAAAACACTTGACAACCTTCTAGAAGCAGCTTTTCTTACCACCAGAACTTTCTCCATCAATTAGGAATCTGATGCCGTCACTAAACACATTCCTTAAATTGTAGCCATTTGTTGAGTGTTTTTTTTGGAGTCTAATCCACATATATATCACCATTGCCCCTTGATTTTCTTGACTGTATATCTCTTAAATGTCAACATATACACGTGTGATTTAGTTTACGAAGATTTTTCAATGCCGAGAACCTCGTTCAGAGAGTAAAAAAGGAGTAAGGTTCACAATGTTGTAAAATTAAAATGGGATATACCGGGCTAGGATTCGAGTTACAGGAACAAGGGCCAAACCAACCACCCAAGAATGGAATTGTCGAGCAAAAACACTTGACAACCTCCTAGAAGCAGCTTTTCTTACCACCAGACCTTTCTCCATCAATTAGGAATCTGATGCCGTCACTAAACACATTCCTGAAATTGTAGCCATTTGTTGAGTGTTTTTTTTGGAGTCTAATCCACATATATATCACCATTGCTCTTGATTTTCTTGACTGTATATCTCTTAAATGTCAACATATACACGTGTGATTTAGTTTACGAAGATTTTTCAATGCCGAGAACCTCGATCAAAGAATAAAAAAGGCGTAAGGTTCACAATGGTGTAAAATTAAAATGGGATATACCGGGCTAGGATTCGAGTTACAGGAACAAGGGCCAAACCAACCACCCAAGAATGGAATCGTCGAGCGAAAACACTTGACAACCTCCTAGAAGCAGCTTTTCTTACCAACAGACCTTTCTCCATCAATTAGGAATCTGACACCGTCACTAAACACATTCCTTAAATTGTAACCATTTGTTGAGTGTTTTTTTTTGGTGTCTAATCCGCATATATATCACCATTGCCCTAGATTTTCTTGATTGTATATCTCTTAAATATCAACATATACACGTGTGATTTAGTTTACGAAGAGTTTTCAATGCCGAAAACCTCGATCCGAGTGTAAAAAAGGCGTAAGGTTCACAATGGTGTAAGATTAAAATGGGATATACCTAGCTAGGATTCGAGTTACAGGAACAAGGACCAAACCAACCACCCATGAATGGAATCGTCGAGCGAAATCACTTGACAACCTCCTAGAAGCAGCTTTTCTTGCCACCTGACCTTTCTCCATCAATTAGAAATCTGATACCGTCACTAAACACATTCCTTAAATTGTAGCCATTGGTTGAGTGTTTTTTTTTGTGTCTAATCCACATATATATCACCATTGCCCTTGATTTTCTTGACTGTATATCTCTTAAATGTCAACATATACACGTGTGATTTAGTTTACGAAGATTTTTCAATGCCGAGAACCTCGATCAAAGAGTAAAAAAGGCGTAAGGTTCACAATGGTGTAAAATTAAAATGGGATATACCGGGCTAGGATTCGAGTTACAGGAACAAGGGCCAAACCAACCACCCAAGAATGGAATCGTCGAGCGAAAACACTTGATAACCTCCTAGAAGCAGCTTTTCTTGCCACCAGACCTTTCTCCATCAATTAGGAATCTGATGCCGTCACTAAACACATTCCTTAAATTGTAGCCATTTGTTGAGTGTTTTTTTTGGTGTCTAATCCGCATATATATCACCATTTCCCTTGATTTTCTTGACTGTATATCTCTTAAATGTCAACATATACACGTGTGTTTTAGTTTACGAAAATTTTTCAATGCCGAGAACGTCGTTCAGAGAGTAAAAAAGGCGTAAGGTTCACAATGGTGTAAAATTAAAATGGGATATACCGGGCTAGGATTCGAGTTACAGGAACAAGGGCCAAACCAACCACCCAAGAATGGAATCCTGGAGCGAAAACACTTGACAACCTCCTAGAAGCAGCTTTTCTTGTCACCAGACCTTTCTCCATCAATTACGAATCTGACGCCGTCACTAAACACATTCCTTAAATTGTAGCCATTTGTTGAGTGTTTTTTTTGGTGTCTAATCCACATATATGTCACCATTGCCCTTGATTTTCTTGATTGTATATCTCTTAAATATCAACATATACACGTGTGATTTAGTTTACGAAGATTTTTCAATGCCAAGAACCTCGATCAGAGAGTAAAAAAGGCGTAAGGTTCACAATGGTGTAAGATTAAAATGGGATATACCTGGCTAGGATTCGAGTTACAGGAACAAGGGCCAAACCAACCACCCAAGAATAGAATCGTTGAGCGAAAACACTTGACAACCTCATAGAAGCAGCGTTACTTGCCACCAGACCTTTCTCCATCAATTACGAATCTGACGCCGTCACTAAACACATTCCTTAAATTGTAGCCATTTGTTGAGTGTTTTTTTTGGTGTCTAATCCACATATATGTCACCATTGCCCTTGATTTTCTTGATTGTATATCTCTTAAATGTCAACATATACACGTGTGATTTAGTTTACGAAGATTTTTCAATGCCAAGAACCTCGATCAGAGAGTAAAAAAGGCGTAAGGTTCACAATGGTGTAAGATTAAAATGGGATATACCTGGCTAGGATTCGAGTTACAGGAACAAGGGCCAAACCAACCACCCAAGAATGGAATTGTCGAGCGAAATCACTTGACAACCTCCTAGAGGCAGCTTTTCTTGCCACCTGACCTTTCTCCATCAATTAGGAATCTGATACCGTCACTAAACA
The DNA here is from genome assembly GCA_030545235.1 of Helianthus tuberosus. Lineage (NCBI taxonomy): Eukaryota > Viridiplantae > Streptophyta > Magnoliopsida > Asterales > Asteraceae > Helianthus > Helianthus tuberosus. The sequence goes on from JARYGA010006226.1 coordinate 46,200, forward strand.
CATTCCTTAAATTGTAGCAATTTGTTGAGTGTTTTTTTTGGTGTCTAATCCACATATATATCACCATTGCCCTTGATTTTCTTGACTGTATATCTCTTAAATGTCAACATATACACGTGTGATTTAGTTTACGAAGATTTTTCAATGCCGAGAACCTCGATCAGAGAGTAAAAAAGGCGTAAGGTTCACAATGGTGTAAAATTAAAATGGGATATACCGGGCTAGGATTCGAGTTACAGGAACAAGGGCCAAACCAACCACCCAAGAATAGAATCGTTGAGCGAAAACACTTGACAACCTCATAGAAGCAGCGTTACTTGCCACCAGACCTTTCTCCATCAATTAGGAATCTGATGCCGTCACTAAACACATTCCTTAAATTGTAGCCACTTGTTGAGTGTTTTTTTCTTGTTGTCTAATTCGCATATATATCACCATTGCCGTTGATTTTCTTGACTGTATATCTCTTAAATGTCAACATATACACGTGTGATTTAGTTTACGAAGATTTTTCAAAGCCGAGAACCTCGATCAGAGAGTAAAAAAGGCGTAAGGTTCACAATGGTGTAAAATTAAAATGGGATATACCGGGCTAGGATTCGAGTAACAGGAACAAGGGCCAAACCAAACACCCAAGAATGGAATCGTCGAGCGAAAACACTTGACAACCTCCTAGAAGCAGCTTTTCTTACCACCAGACCTTTCTCCATCAATTAGGAATCTGATACCAACACTAAACACATTCCTTAAATTGTAGTCATTTGTTGAGTGTTTTTTTTTTGGAGTTTAATCCGCATATATATCACCATTGCCCTTGATTTTCTTGACTGTATATCTCTTAAATGTCAACATATACACGTGTGATTTAGTTTACAAAGATTTTTCCATACCAAGAACCTCTATCAGAGAGTAAAAAAGGCGTAAGGTTCACAATGGTGTAAAATTAAAATGGGATATACCGGGCAAGGATTCGGGTTACAGGAACAAGGGCCAAACCAACCACCCAAGAATGGAATCGTCGAGTGAAAACACTTGACAACCTTCTAGAAGCAGCTTTTCTTACCACCAGACCTTTCTCCATCAATTAGGAATCTGATGCCGTCACTAGACACATTCCTTAAATTGTAGCCATTTGTTGAGTGTTTTTTTTGGTGTCTAATCCGCATATATATCACCATTGCCCTTGATTTTGTTGATTGTATAACTCTTAAATTTCAACATATACACGTGTGATTTAGTTGACGAAGATTTTTCAATGCCGAGAACCTCGATCAGAGAGTAAAAAAGGCGTAAGGATCACAATAGTGTTAAATTAAAATGGGATATACCGGGCTAGGATTCGAGTTACAGGAACAAGGGCCAAACCAACCACCCAAGAATGGAATTGTCGAGCGAAATCACTTGACAACCTCCTAGAAGCAGCTTTTCTTGCCACCTGACCTTTCTCCATCCATTAGGAATCTGATACCGTCACTAAACACATTCCTTAAATTATAGCCATTTGTTTAGTGTTTTTTTTGGTGTCTAATCCACATATATATCACCATTGCCCTTGATTTTCTTGACTGTATATCTCTTAAATGTCAACATATACACGTGTGATTTAGTTTACGAAGATTTTTCAATGCCGAGAACCTCGATCAGAGAGTAAAAAAGGCGTAGGGTTCACAATGGTGTAAAATTAAAATGGGATATACCGGGCTAGGATTCGAGTTACAGGAACAAGGGCCAAACCAACCACCCAAGAATGGAATCGTCGAGCGAAAACACTTGACAACCTCCTAGAAGCAGCTTTTCTTACCACCAGACCTTTCTCCATCAATTAGGAATCTGATGCCATCACTAAACACATTCCTTAAATTGTAGCCATTTGTTGAGTGTTTTTTTTGGAGTCTAATCCGCATATATATCACCATTGCTCTTGATTTTCTTGACTGTATATCTCTTAAATGTCAACATATATACGTGTGATTTAGTTTACGCAAATTTTTCAATGCCGAGAACCTCGATCAAAGAGTAAAAAAGGCGTAAGGTTCACAATGGTATAAAATAAAAATGGGATATACCGGGCTAGGATTCGAGTTACAGGAACAAGGGCCAAACCAACCACCCAAGAATGGAATCGTCGAGCGAAAACACTTGACAACCTCCTAGAAGCAGCTTTTCTTACCACCAGACCTTTCTCCATCAATTAGGAATCTGATGCCGTCACTAAACACATTCTTTAAATTGTAGCCATTTGTTGAGTGTTTTTTTTGGAGTCTAATCTGCATATATATCACCATTGCCCTTGATTTTCTTGACTGTATATCTCTTAAATGTCAACATATACACGTGTGATTTAGTTTACGAAAATTTTTCAATGCCGAGAACCTCGATTAGAGAGTAAAAATGGCGTAAGGTTCACAATGGTGTAAAATTAAAATGGGATATACCGGGCTAGGATTCGAGTTACAGGAACAAGGGCCAAACCAACCACCTAAGAATGGAATCGTCGAGCGAAAACACTTGACAACCTCCTAGAAGCAGCTTTTCTTACCACCAGACCTTTCTCCATCAATTAGGAATCTGATGCCGTCACTAAACACATTCCTTAAATTGTAGCCATTTGTTGAGTGTTTTTTTTGGAGTCTAATCTGCATATATATCACCATTGCCCTTGATTTTCTTGACTGTATATCTCTTAAATGTCAACATATACACGTGTGATTTAGTTTACGAAAATTTTTCAATGCCGAGAACCTCGATCAGAGAGTAAAAAAGGCGTAAGGTTCACAATGGTGTAAAATTAAAATGGGATATACCGGGCTAGGATTCGAGTTACAGGAACAAGGGCCAAACCAACCACCCAAGAATGGAATCCTCGAGCGAAAACACTTGACAACCTCCTAGAAGCAGCTTTTCTGGCCACCAGACCTTTCTCCATCAATTACGAATCTGACTCCGTCACTAAACACATTCCTTAAATTGTAGCCATTTGTTGAGTGTTTTTTTTTGTGTCTAATCCGCATATATGTCACCATGGCCCTTGATTTTCTTGATTGTATATCTCTTAAATATCAACATATACACGTGTGATTTAATTTACGAAGATTTTTCAATGCCGAGAACCTCGATCCGAGTGTAAAAAAGGCGTAAGGTTCACAATGGTGTAAGATTCAAATGGGATATACCTAGCTAGGATTCGAGTTACAGGAACAAGGACCAAACCAACCACCTAAGAATGGAATCGTCGAGCGAAATCACTTGACAACCTCCTAGAAGCAGCTTTTCTTGCCACCTGACCTTTCTCCATCAATTAGAAATCGGATACCGTCACTAAACACATTCCTTAAATTGTAGCCATTTGTTGAGTGTTTTTTTTTGGTGTCTAATCCACATAAATATCACCATTGCCCTTGATTTTCTTGACTGTATATGTCTTAAATGTCAACATATACACGTGTGATTTAGTTTACGAAGATTTTTCAATGCCGAGAACCTCGATCAGAGAGTAAAAAAGGCGTAAGGTTCACAATTGTGTAAAATTAAAATGGGATATACCGGGCTAGAATTCGAGTTACAGGAACAAGGGCCAAACCAACCACCCAAGAATAGAATCCTCGAGCGAAAACACTTGACAACCTCCTAGAAGCAGCTTTTCTTGCCACCAGACCTTTCTCCATCAATTACGAATATGACGCCGTCACTAAACACATTCCTTAAATTGTAGCCATTTGTTAAGTGTTTTTTTTTTGGTGTCTAATCCGCATATATGTCACCATCGACCTTGATTTTCTTGATTGTATATCTCTTAAATATCAACATATACACGTGTGATTTAGTTTATGAAGATTTTTCAATGCCGAGAACCTCGATCAGAGAGTAAAAAAGGCGTAAGGTTCACAATGGTGTAAGATTAAAATGGGATATACCTGGCTAGGATTCGAGTTACAGGAACAAGGGCCAAACCAACCACCCAAGAATGGAATTGTCGAGCGAAATCACTTGACAACCTCCTAGAAGCAGCTTTTCTTGCCACCTGACCTTTCTTCATCAATTAGGAATCTGATACTGTCACTAAACACATTCCTTAAATTGTAGCCATTTGTTTAGTGTTTTTTTTGGTGTCTAATCCACATATATATCACCATTGCCCTTGATTTTCTTGACTGTATATCTCTTAAATGTCAACATATACACGTGTGATTTAGTTTACGAAGATTTTTCAATGGCGAGAACCTCGATCAGAGAGTAAAAAAGGCGTAAGGTTCACAATGGTGTAAAATTAAAATGGGATATACCGGGCTAGGATTCGAGTTATAGGAACAAGGGCCAAACCAACCACCCAAGAATGGAATCATTGAGCGAAAACACTTGACAACCTCCTAGAAGCAGCTTTTCTTACCACCAGACCTTTCTCCATCAATTAGGAATCTGATGCCATCACTAAACACATTCCTTAAATTGTAGCCATTTGTTGAGTGTTTTTTTTGGAGTCTAATCCGCATATATATCACCATTGCCCTTGATTTTCTTGACTGTATATCTCTTAAATGTCAACATATACACGTGTGATTTAGTTTACGAAGATTTTTCAATGCCGAGAACCTCGATCAAAGAATAAAAAAGGCGTAAGGTTCACAATGGTGTAAAATTAAAATGGGATATACCGGGCTAGGATTCGAGTTACAGGAACAAGGGCCAAACCAACCACCCAAGAATGGAATCGTCGAGCGAAAACACTTGACAACCTCCTAGAAGCAGCTTTTCTTACCAACAGACCTTTCTCCATCAATTAGGAATCTGACACCGTCACTAAACACATTCCTTAAATTGTAGCCATTTGTTGAGTGTTTTTTTTTGGAGTCTAATCCACATATATATCACCATTGCCCTTGATTTTCTTGACTGTATATCTCTTAAATGTCAACATATACACGTGTGATTTAGTTTACGAAGATTTTTCAATGCCGAGAACCTCGGTCAGAGAGTAAAAAAGGAGTAAGGTTCACAATGGTGTAAAATTAAAATGGGATATACCGGGCTAGGATTCGAGTTACAGGAACAAGGGCCAAACCAACCACCCAAGAATGGAATTGTCGAGCAAAAACACTTGACAACCTCCTAGAAGCAGCTTTTCTTACCACCAGACCTTTCTCCATCAATTAGGAATCTGATGCCGTCACTAAACACATTCCTGAAATTGTAGCCATTTGTTGAGTGTTTTTTTTTGAGTCTAATCCACATATATATCACCATTGCTCTTGATTTTCTTGACTGTATATCTCTTAAATGTCAACATATACACGTGTGATTTAGTTTACGAAGATTTTTCAATGCCGAGAACCTCGATCAAAGAATAAAAAAGGCGTAAGGTTCACAATGGTGTAAAATTAAAATGGGATATACCGGGCTAGGATTCGAGTTACAGGAACAAGGGCCAAACCAACCACCCAAGAATGGAATCGTCGAGCGAAAACACTTGACAACCTCCTAGAAGCAGCTTTTCTTACCAACAGACCTTTCTCCATCAATTAGGAATCTGACACCGTCACTAAACACATTCCTTAAATTGTAACCATTTGTTGAGTGTTTTTTTTTGGTGTCTAATCCGCATATATATCACCATTGCCCTAGATTTTCTTGATTGTATATCTCTTAAATATCAACATATACACGTGTGATTTAGTTTACGAAGAGTTTTCAATGCCGAAAACCTCGATCCGAGTGTAAAAAAGGCGTAAGGTTCACAATGGTGTAAGATTAAAATGGGATATACCTAGCTAGGATTCGCGTTACAGGAACAAGGACCAAACCAACCACCCATGAATGGAATCGTCGAGCGAAATCACTTGACAACCTCCTAGAAGCAGCTTTTCTTGCAACCTGACCTTTCTCCATCAATTAGAAATCTGATACCGTCACTAAACACATTCCTTAAATTGTAGCCATTGGTTGAGTGTTTTTTTTGGTGTCTAATCCACATATATATCACCATTGCCCTTGATTTTCTTGACTGTATATCTCTTAAATGTCAACATATACACGTGTGATTTAGTTTACGAAGATTTTTCAATGCCGAGAACCTCGATCAAAGAGTAAAAAAGGCGTAAGGTTCACAATGGTGTAAAATTAAAATGGGATATACCGGGCTAGGATTCGAGTTACAGGAACAAGGGCCAAACCAACCACCCAAGAATGGAATCGTCGAGCGAAAACACTTGATAACCTCCTAGAAGCAGCTTTTCTTGCCACCAGACCTTTCTCCATCAATTAGGAATCTGATGCCGTCACTAAACACATTCCTTAAATTGTAGCCATTTGTTGAGTGTTTTTTTTGGTGTCTAATCCGCATATATATCACCATTTCCCTTGATTTTCTTGACTGTATATCTCTTAAATGTCAACATATACACGTGTGTTTTAGTTTACGAAAATTTTTCAATGCCGAGAACCTCGTTCAGAGAGTAAAAAAGGCGTAAGGTTCACAATGGTGTAAAATTAAAATGGGATATACCGGGCTAGGATTCGAGTTACAGGAACAAGGGCCAAACCAACCACCCAAGAATGGAATCCTGGAGCGAAAACACTTGACAACCTCCTAGAAGCAGCTTTTCTTGCCACCAGACCTTTCTCCATCAATTACGAATCTGACGCCGTCACTAAACACATTCCTTAAATTGTAGCCATTTGTTGAGTGTTTTTTTTTGTGTCTAATCCACATATATGTCACCATTGCCCTTGATTTTCTTGATTGTATATCTCTTAAATATCAACATATACACGTGTGATTTAGTTTACGAAGATTTTTCAATGCCAAGAACCTCGATCAGAGAGTAAAAAAGGCGTAAGGTTCACAATGGTGTAAGATTAAAATGGGATATACCTGGCTAGGATTCGAGTTACAGGAACAAGGGCCAAACCAACCACCCAAGAATGGAATTGTCGAGCGAAATCACTTGACAACCTCCTAGAGGCAGCTTTTCTTGCCATCTGACCTTTCTCCATCAATTAGGAATCTGATACCGTCACTAAACACATTCCTTAAATTGTAGCAATTTGTTGAGTGTTTTTTTTGGTGTCTAATCCACATATATATCACCATTGCCCTTGATTTTCTTGACTGTATATCTCTTAAATGTCAACATATACACGTGTGATTTAGTTTACGAAGATTTTTCAATGCCGAGAACCTCGATCAGAGAGTAAAAAAGGCGTAAGGTTCACAATGGTGTAAAATTAAAATGGGATATACCGGGCTAGGATTCGAGTTACAGGAACAAGGGCCAAACCAACCACCCAAGAATGGAATCGTCGAGCGAAAACACTTGATAACCTCCTAGAAGCAGCTTTTCTTGCCACCAGACCTTTCTCCATCAATTAGGAATCTGATGCCGTCACTAAACACATTCCTTAAATTGTAGCCATTTGTTGAGTGTTTTTTTTGGTGTCTAATCCGCATATATATCACCATTTCCCTTGATTTTCTTGACTGTATATCTCTTAAATGTCAACATATACACGTGTGTTTTAGTTTACGAAAATTTTTCAATGCCGAGAACCTCGTTCAGAGAGTAAAAAAGGCGTAAGGTTCACAATGGTGTAAAATTAAAATGGAATATACCGGGCTAGGATTCGAGTTACAGGAACAAGGGCCAAACCAACCACCCAAGAATGGAATCCTGGAGCGAAAACACTTGACAACCTCCTAGAAGCAGCTTTTCTTGCCACCAGACCTTTCTCCATCAATTACGAATCTGACGCCGTCACTAAACACATTCCTTAAATTGTAGCCATTTGTTGAGTGTTTTTTTTGGTGTCTAATCCACATATATGTCACCATTGCCCTTGATTTTCTTGATTGTATATCTCTTAAATATCAACATATACACGTGTGATTTAGTTTACGAAGATTTTTCAATGCCAAGAACCTCGATCAGAGAGTAAAAAAGGCGTAAGGTTCACAATGGTGTAAGATTAAAATGGGATATACCTGGCTAGGATTCGAGTTACAGGAACAAGGGCCAAACCAACCACCCAAGAATGGAATTGTCGAGCGAAATCACTTGACAACCTCCTAGAGGCAGCTTTTCTTGCCATCTGACCTTTCTCCATCAATTAGGAATCTGATACCGTCACTAAACACATTCCTTAAATTGTAGCAATTTGTTGAGTGTTTTTTTTGGTGTCTAATCCACATATATATCACCATTGCCCTTGATTTTCTTGACTGTATATCTCTTAAATGTCAACATATACACGTGTGATTTAGTTTACGAAGATTTTTCAATGCCGAG
>JARYGA010006227.1:0-40245 GCA_030545235.1 Helianthus tuberosus
TATGTAATGATAAGAATGAATGTTGGTTTTTATTTTAAATTAAAGTTGTAAGAACTAACTAGTTAATTTGGATTGCGTTGTAGGTAAATCTGTTATATAGGTGGCGTGGCGAGCTTGGGGGCGAACACAAACATATACACTCGACTATGCGCTTCCGAAGTATTCACCCTTTTGAAACAATATTTTTGTTAAACTTATACTTCTTGAAAGTTGTCTTTTGGTTATGTAAATTATGGTTTTAGAAACTTAGTCGTTTGTAATTAGGTACTTTAAACTTGCATTTTGACAGGGTAGTTCGGATAAACACCTATAACCAGCTAGGGGAGGTGTTGATCTCGAACTAGCTACAAGGGTATTTTGGTAAAATGAAAATATTATGTTTCTAGTTGAAAAATTGAAGTTTCCATGTGTTTTGGTATTTTCGTTAATATGGGCGTAATAAGTTGGTATCAGAGCCAAGGTTTGAGAGAATCAAGCACGAGTTGAAGTGCTTGGGCTCAAACTGATAGCTCGCGCAATGGGTGTGTTCGCTCCAAGGTCGCAAACAAGGTAAAAGTTTGAGATGCTTTAAATTTTATAACGGGTCAAAATAATAATATGCGTCGTAGTGGGTTACGAGTGTATAGAATCCCATGAATTGAATCTTGTGTAATGGGAAATAACTATGGTATGGCATTGGCAAGAATTGGTATGCAAACGGATAAGTTTGGTTGTTAAACCATGAATGGGTTGAAAGTTTATAAGTGTGAAAATGACCGAAAGCTTAAAAATTTCGGAAATGGTTAATCCTGGTGCCGGATTTTAACTCTATGTGATGAAGGATGAAATTACGATCGCGTAGGAAGAAACGGATCGTAAATTCGATGAAAATTAAGTAAGTTATGATCGTTTAGGTGAAAAATGGGAATTTTAAGAAAATGCAGCAACCAGCACCGGCCTTTCTGTAAAAATCGATGCCTCGCGTCGCGCGAACCCCCCCCCCCCCTCACGCCACACGAAGGTAATTAAGATAGGCGTCGCGTCGCGCGACCCCCTTAAAACGTGCAAATTGTTTATTTTTTTTTATGTTTTGACCAAGGAACTTGTTAAGAAGGTTGTAAATCATGTAAATAGAGTCATGAAGGTTATTACGACGTTATGGAATAACCTTTAATGAACCGCAAGGGTAGGTGATGTTAAATTTGTTAAAAACCATCGAAAACTTTATTGTGTAGATGGCGGATTACGTGGATACGAATGATGACGATGTGGCACGGGAAGACGCGTTAAATGAAAAGATGGCGCAATTGATGGATAATACTTTTGAAGCCAAACTTCCACAAATAGTTCAAGAGGTGGAGAGTCGCGTGTTGGAAACGATTGATGCAATAATGACAAGCAAAATGGATGAAATAAAGGAGATGATTGGAGAGTCTAAAAGTAAGAGTAAGATACGAAGATGCACGTATAAGGATTTTATGGCTTATAGTCCTTCTCCGTATGATGGAAAGATAGACCCAATTGTATGTCAAAGGTGGATTTCTAATATAGAAGCTGTGTTTATCTGAAGTCGGTGTGATAAGGAAGATCAAGTAATGTTTGCTACGGGTCAACTGCAATCGCAAGCTAAAGATTGGTGGGATGCTCATTGTAAAGAGATAGGTGAAGATAAACTTCAAGCGATGACGTGGCAGGAATTTAAAGAGCCTTTCCTAAAATACCATTGCCCTCAATCCGCCATCGACAGGATTCAGGAGGAATTCTTGCGCCTCCGACAGCAGGATGAAATAATCAATGAGATAACGAATATTTTCTTGGATAAGCTGAAGTTTTGCAAGGAGTTCGTGAATTCAGAAAGAATGAAAATCAACCGATACCATGATATGTTGAAAGCGGAGTTTAGGGAGTTTATTACGCCCTCGAAGTGTGAAACTCTTGATGAACTCATAAACTGGGCGCGAGACAGGGAGATTGAACTCAAGAGACAGGTGGAGCGAGGTGAAAAGAGACTGCCAGAGAAGGTGTCTAACCCAATTCCTTTTAAGAAAGGCAAGTTTCAAGATCAAGGCAATAAAGAGAAAACAAAGAGTGGAATTCCCCGTTGCAAGAATTGTGGAAAGCTTTACACTAGGGAGTGTCTATTGGGCAAGAAGGGATGTTATAACTGTGGGGAAGAGGGCCATCCACATTACAGGTGCCCTAAGAATATGAAGACATGTTTTAATTGTTTCCAGAAGGGTCATATCAAGGCGGAGTGTCCCAAACTCCAATCAGGAATGAAGAAGGAAGGCAAGAAGGAGGAGAACTCTAAGGCAAGAGCAAGAATGTTTCAAATTACATCCGAAGAGGCTAAGGCTCATCCAAATGTTATGTCAGGTATTTTCTTGCTAAATTCCTTGCCGGTGTATGTGTTGTTCGATACCGGGGCTACTATGTCTTTTGTTTTGAGTGATGTAATTAATCACCCCTCATTTAAGATTGAAAGAATGCAAATACCATTAGAGGTAGAGATAGCCGATAGCAAGAATTATTTGTTGCACGAGGTGTGTAGAAACTGTAAGCTCACGATAGAGGATGAGGAGTTTGATATTGATCTCGTACCTATGGTCTTAGGAGAATTCAAGGTAGTAGTAGGTATGGACTGGATGGCCCGACACCATGCGGAGATTAAATGCGAGAGTAAGAAAATACGCGTGCAATCTCCGAGTGGGAGATGGTTAAGTATTCAAGGAGAGAGAAATGTAAAAGCAAAGTTATGCAATATTGTCCAAGCCGTCAAGTACGTGTGTAATGGAGGTAGGGCATTCTTAGCCTATGTAGTAGATGTTTATCAAAGCCTTCCCAAGTTCGAAGACGTTGCGGTAGTGAGTGAATATCCGGATGTGTTCCCGGAGGACTTGCCGGGGCTTCCACCCGAACGCGAAATAGAATTTCGTATTGAATTAAATCCGGGTGCGCAACCGGTGGCTAAATCCCCATATAGACTGGCTCCCACCGAAATGAGGGAACTAATGACACAATTGCAAGACTTGCTTGATAAGGGCTTTATACGTCCGAGTGTATCACCTTGGGGAGCACCTGTTCTTTTCGTAAAGAAGAAAGATGGGTCGATGCGTATGTGCATCGACTACCGGGAGCTGAATAAATTGACCGTGAAGAACCGTTATCCCTTACCCAGAATTGATGATCTTTTTGATCAGTTGCAAGGGGCGAGTTGGTTTTCAAAGATAGATTTACGTTCGGGCTATCATCAAGTAAGGGTGCGAGAGGAAGATGTTGCAAAAACTGCATTTAGAACTCGGTATGGACATTATGAATTCTTGGTCATGTCCTTTGGATTAACGAACGCGCCAGCCGCGTTTATGGACCTTATGAACCGAGTATGTCGACCTATGTTAGACAAATCTGTAATTGTGTTCATAGATGACATTTTAGTTTACTCCCGGAATGAGGCCGATCATGCAAAACACCTACGTGAGGTACTTGAAACCCTCCGTAGAGAAAAACTTTATGCAAAGTTCTCAAAGTGTACCTTTTGGCTCAGGGAGGTGCAGTTCCTAGGTCACGTAATAAATCCAGAAGGTGTCTTAGTAGATCCAGCAAAGATTGAGGCCGTATTAAAGTGGGCTCCTCCGAAAAACCCAACCGAAGTAAGGAGTTTTCTAGGCCTTGCCGGCTATTATAGAAGGTTTATTCAAGATTTCTCAAAGATTGCATTACCAATGACTAAACTGACGAGGAAGGAAGGAAATTTTGTGTGGGATAAAGAACAAGAAGAAGCTTTTCAAGTGTTAAAAGAGAAATTATCGAGTTCCCCGGTGTTAACGTTACCCGATGGAACGAAAGATCTGGTTGTCTATTCAGACGCGTCACATGAAGGCTTGGGGTGTGTTTTAATGCAAAAGGGAAAGGTTATCGCGTATGCTTCAAGACAACTCAGACCGCATGAAGTAAACTACCCGACCCATGACCTAGAATTGGCAGCAGTGGTTTTCGCCTTAAAAGTTTGGAGGCATTACCTGTATGGGGTAAAATGCACGATCTACTCGGATCATAAGAGCCTCAAATATTTCTTCGAACAGAAAGATTTAATATGAGGCAACGAAGATGGTTAGAATTGATTAAAGATTATGACTGTGATATTTTATATCACCCGGGAAAAGCAAACGTCGTAGCTGATGCGTTGAGTCGAAAAGAATATCCACACCCGATTCATGTAAAATCTATGAAGATGACAGTTACGCCTCACCTCCTTGAAATGATAAGAGATACTCAAATAAAAGCACTAGAGGCAGGGGATCCAAAGAAAGAAAGAACGAAGGGAATAGCAGAGAAATTTGAAGAAAACTCGAACGGGCTTAAAACGAGATTTGGTCGGATCTGGATACCAAGGTTTTACGAGGTCAAGACAGTGCTACTTGAAGAAGCTCATAAGTCACGGTATTCCATTCACCCTGGGGCTACAAAAATGTACTGTGACTTGAAGACAAACTATTGGTGGCCCGGTATGAAACGCGATATCGCTAAGTATGTCGCGAAATGTCTGACGTGCTCTCAAGTGAAGGCGGAACATCAGAAACCCTATGGAGAGTTACAACCCTTGGAAATTCCAGTATGGAAGTCGGAGGAGTTAACAATGGATTTGGTGACTAAGCTACCTAGAATGAAAAAAGGGCATGATACGATATGGGTAATCGTGGACCGGCTCACGAAGAGTGCACACTTTTTACCAATTCGAGAGGCCTACTCCTCAGAAAAGATGGCAGAAGTGTATGTGAATGAAATAATATCTCGACACGGGGTGCCTGTGTCAATAGTTTCAGATCGGGATACGAGATTTACCTCTCGTTATTGGCTGAAGTTCCATGAAAGTATGGGCACGAAACTGCACATAAGCACTGCCTACCACCCGCAGACCGACGGTCAATCGGAAAGAACGATTCAGACGCTAATTGATATGTTAAGAGCATGCGCGTTAGATTTTGGGGGAAGTTGGGATGACCATTTACCACTGGTGGAATTTTCTTACAATAATAGTTATCATAATGGTCTCAAAATGGCACCTTATGAACTGTTATATGGAAGAAAGTGTAGGACTCCTGTATGTTGGGGGAAGTAGGACAAAGGGAGCTCGCGCCTAACGAATTAATAGCAATGACCAACGAAAAGATTGATCTAATAAGAGCTCGATTAAAGGCGGCTCAGGATAGGCAAAAGGCATATGCGGATAAGAGAAATCGTCCTATCGAATTTCAAGTAGGAGACTATGTTCTATTAAAAGTATCCCCATGGAAAGGTATAATCCGTTTTCGTAAACAAGGTAAATTGTGGCCTCGTTATATTGGGCCATTTAAGATCTTGGCTCGAGTGGGGAAAGTGGCGTATCGTCTAGAATTACCGTCTTCATTAAATGGGATCCATAACAATTTCCATGTATCACAATTAAGAAAGTGCCTTGCGGATGAATCGGCGATCGTACCTCTTGACGATATTGAAGTAGATAAGAGCTTGAACTATGTTGAAAGACCGATAGCCATTAAAGATTTTAAGGTAAAGAATCTTCGCAATAAGGCCATTAGACAAGTTCTAGTACAATGGCAACACCGAAAGGGGTCGGAACTTACATGGGAATCGGAAGATGAAATGCGGAAGCATTACCCTTCTTTATTCGGTACGTAAATGTTGATTTATGATGTGTTCAAGTTTCGGGGACGAAACTTTTTCTAAGAGGGGTAGACTTGTAACGCCCCAAAAATATGTAATCTAATTATTGTCTTTAAAATAATTCATGAAATGAAGGTTTGGGTTAAAATAAATAAACGATAGGACATGAGGGACTAAACTCGAAAATTTAAAAGAAAGACAAGTTAAGTTAAACAACACACACACACACTAGACACTTCTAGTGTGTGCGTGAAGTGTCCAGGAGAAGAGACAAGAATACCAAAACCCTAGTTCACTAATCCCATCAATTGGAAGGTGATTTCAAGTCCGAAAGATTGTAGGAACTCGAATTCTTGATCACCAAGGTGTGACTAACAACTTGGTAAGTCGAATTTCTTGAAATCATGAACTTTAGGAAATGGGTTTCTACCCAATCATGAGTAATGTTGTGATATATACATATAGAAGTTAAGATTATGAACTAGGACTTGTTTAGTGTTCGGTTTTTGGTGATTTAACTTGTGGTGATAGATGGAACATAGATGCATGATGTAGGATGAGAGAATCTCATGAACTTGCTTGCTTTGTTATGAGTTTGTAGATTAGTTTGTAAAGATACTTGTAATTAAATGTCTTACAAATGCGAAACCCGCCAAGTGTTCGATGAAATGCCTAAATGAACAAATGGTGAATTTTGGTAAATTATGATCAAGATGTTGTATGATAAAAGTGTGTAAAAGATGGAATGATATTTAGTCGGGCTAAATGAATGAACATGTTGATGTAGGCGTAAAAGAAGAAGGTTCAAGTGCTAGGAGGTCGGACAGCTCACAGGATCGAGGTATGTTGTTCTATGCATACAAGCTTTATTGTTTAAATATTATTGTTATGTTAAAATTGTAATTATGATAGTTCGTAGGTGATGGGTAGTCGATAGGGTAACCCGTTCATAAACGGGTCGTAAGAAATGATGATTTATGAAGGAAGTTATGTTATGGTAGGTTGGTTTTGAACTAACCGTACACATGGAAAGTTATGTAAGAAAGAAGAAAAATAGCTAAATCCGTCACGAATGGATTTGGGATGATGTTATGTGGTATTATGTATAATCCGAAACCAACAGATTATCGAATGCAATGCATTATCTCTTTCGGAGATAGTAAGTAAGTACCCGTTCCATGGGTAAATGAAAGAAAGATGGTGATGTGGTTATGTAATGATAAGAATGAATGTTGGTTTTTATTTTAAATTAAAGTTGTAAGAACTAACTAGTTAATTTGGATTGCGTTGTAGGTAAATCTGTTATATAGGTGGCGTGGCGAGCTTGGGGGGCGAACACAAACATATACACTCGACTATGCGCTTCCGAAGTATTCGCCCTTTTGAAACAATATTTTTGTTAAACTTATACTTCTTGAAAGTTGTCTTTTGGTTATGTAAATTATGGTTTTAGAAACTTAGTCGTTTGTAATTAGGTACTTTAAACTTGCATTTTGACAGGGTAGTTCGGATAAACACCTATAACCAGCTAGGGGAGGTGTTGATCTCGAACTAGCTACAAGGGTATTTTGGTAAAATGAAAATATTATGTTTCTAGTTGAAAAATTGAAGTTTCCATGTGTTTTGGTCTTTTCGTTAATATGGGTGTAATATTGTCCCACATTGGTGTGGGAACTAAAAGATAGGCTATTTATAAGGTGAAACCTTAATGAAGCCTTTGAAGTCTTATGGCATGTTTTACCACAAGTCCTACCCGCGCGCGCGCAAGGGGTGCAAAAAATGGAACCGGAATTAGTTGAACTCGCGTATGCCCGCACGTCCTACGGACACGAATGCAGCTCCGAAAACCCGGGCTCGCGGGAGACAGTTTTTGCACTCGAGACTGACTAATTGTTTTTATTAATTAGTCTTTAAAACTAAAACGGTTGGTCTTATTAATGGGTTTTTAACTGAAATGAATTTCAGTTTTAATGAGAATCATTATTCAGTTTCGAAACCGCTGAGCCATTATGTGAGTTAATTCTCTGCAATGATGAGGCATCAGTTTCGAAACCAATGAGCCATTAATTCTCTGCAATGATGAGGCCAGAATCAGTTATGATATGTGCCTATAAAACCCAATGCAGACAACCTGTTTAGACACACCTTAACAACTTCTCTTCTCTCAATCTCAGCTTCTGCAACACAACTCCTTTTCTTTTCAGGAAAGTGTTCAAGTACGGCAGTGCGCTGTTGCTGCTTCGAACCGGCGTACCCTGGGAATAGACGACGAATCTGTTTAAAGGAATTGTGTCAAACACAAGCCCGGTTCTCCTTATCTGTTTCTTTATTTCTGTTTTGATTATTTTGCAGCTTTTTTCAGTAGCAATTTTCTAACAAACTTAAACAGAACCGTCTTACTAATTGTTTCTGCATTCTGTTTTCTTTTCAGAATGGCATCCCAGCCGATGACTACTGCTGTTTCTGCTATCATGACCGGTACCGTTTATGCGGTCATGACTTCCGCTGTTGCTGTCACTACCGGTCTGGTGACACCACTGCCTAATGCAGTGTCGCATGCTGAGAAACCAGAGAAATTCAGTGATCTGGATTTCAAACAGTGGCAGCAAAATGTGTTCTTTTATCTGACCACGCTGAACTTGGCAAGGTTCTTGACTGAACCCAAACCCCATGTTGATGAAGGGGATGTGGATGCTCAATCTGTGAGCGCGATGCATGCTTGGAATCATTCGGATTTCCTGTGCCGCAACTTCATTTTGAATGATTTGGTGGACACATTGTATAATGTGTATTGCAAAGCAAAGACTGCCAAAGAATTGTGGGAGTCTTTGGATCGCAAATACAAAACAGAAGATGCGGGCACTAAGAAATTCGTGGTGGCTAACTTCTTGGACTTTAAAATGATAGACTCTAAAACAGTCATGAGCCAAGTCCAAGAATTGCAGGTTATCCTTCATGATATTCATGCGGAAGGAATGATGCTCAGTGAAACATTCCAAGTTGCTGCAATGATCAAAAAACTGCCACCAAGTTGGGTTGATTTCAAGAACTATCTCAAGCATAAGCGAAAGGAGATGACCATTGAAGATCTTGTTGTTCATCTTCGGATTGAAGAAGACAACAAAGTGGCCCTAAAAAAGGTTGATGGTCCTGAAACAGTGAAGGCCAATCTTGTTGAACATGGCCAGTCTTCAAAGGGAAAAGACAGTGGAAAGGGTGGAAAGAAAAGTCATGGGAAACCCTCCAACCTTGGTCCTAAGGGGGGGGGGGTGTTGGGAAAAAAGAAGTTCCAAGGAACTTGTTATAATTGTCAAAAGCAAGGCCACAAGGCCAGTGAATGCAAGCTTCCCAAGAAGGAAAATGCTCGACAAGTGAACATGGTTGATGAAGTCGACAACTTGGTTGCCATGGTCACGGATCTCTCGATTTTGGTGACTGAAGTTAATTTGGTAGGGCAAAATAACAAGGATTGGTGGGTTGATACGGGGGCTACCCGTCATGTGTGTTTCGACAAGAGCCTTTTCAACACCTTCAAAGAGGTGACTAATGGCGAAAAAGTTTTTATGGGAAACTCCACCACGGCCGAAATTAAAGGTGAGGGGAACGTGGTTCTAAAAATGACTTTTGGAAAGGAACTCACCTTGTCAAACGTGTTGTATGTTCCAGAAATTCGTAAGAACCTTGTGTCGGGGTGGCAGTTGAACAAATTTGGGTCCAAAATGGTGATTGAGTCGGACAAGGTCGTGTTGACCAAAAATGGTGTGTATGTTGGTAAGGGCTATGCCCTTAATGGAATGTTTAAACTAAATGTAATTGTCATGAATGCAATGAAAGAAAATGCTACTAGTTCTACTTACTTGATTGAGTCTTCTAATCTTTGGCATGGTAGACTAGGTCTCGTAAATTATAATTCCATTCGTCGTTTAATCAAACTTGATTGCATACCAACATTCGATATCAACTCAATTAATAAATGTGAAACTTGCATAGAAGCAAAACAAACGAAATCATCATTCAAAAAGGTGGAACGAATCACCGAACCCCTCGAGATGATCCACACTGATGTGTGTGATCTAAAGGCAATTCCTACTCGTGGTGTGAATAAGTTCTTCATCACGTTCATTGATGATAGTAATAGGTATTGCTATGTGTACTTACTTAAGAGTAAGGACGAGGCTATTGCCAATTTATCTTGTTCAAACCCGAAGTTGAGAATCAACTAAATCGGAAAATCAAAATCATAAGGAGCGACCGAGGAGGTGAATATGCTTCACCTTTTATTGACGTATGTGCAAAAAGTGGAATCATCCACGAACTCACGGCTCCTTACTCCCCTCAATCAAATGGCATAGCGGAACGGAAAAATCGTACTTTGAAAGAAATGATGAATGCCATGATGATAAGTTCTGGTGTAAACCAAAACATGTGGGGGGAAGCAATCTTATCGGCAAATTATGTGTTGAACATGATACCCAATAAGAAAAAGGATGTAACGCCTTATGGATTATGGACCGGAAAGAAACCACCATATAAATCCTTGAAAGCGTGGGGGTGTTTAGCTAAGGTGGTGGTCACAACACCTAAGCGCCTACTAATAGGACCCAAAATGGTGGATTGTGTATTTATAGGATACACCCGTCCTTATGGTCCTTATCGTTTTCTTGTGCATGATTCTAAGAATCCTAGAATATGCAAAGGCACCATAATGGAATCTAAGGATGCATCATGGTTTGAACATATGTTCCCATGCTTAGATAAAAGTGAACCGAGTTCTTCTAGACCGGTTGAGGAAATTGTTCCCGAGGGTGAAGTTGAAAACGATGAACCTCGAGAACAATATAAGACTGAGGAAGTTGAAATCAGGAAAAGTAAACGGCAAAGGATTGAAAAATCTTTTGGCCCTGAGTTTCTTACCTATATGGTAGAAGATGAACCTCAAACGTACCAACAAGCGGTGCATTCCTCAGAAGGACCTCAGTGGAGGGAGGCAATCAAAAGTGAGATAGACTCTATCTTACAAAACCATACTTGGGAACTAGTGGATCTTCCTCAAGGATGTAAACCACTAGGATATCGATGGATCTTCAAGAATAAGATGAAACCAGATGGAACCATCGACAAGTACATAGCAAGGTTGGTGATCAAAGGATATAAACAACGAGAAGGTTTAGATTACTTTGATACATATTCGCCAGTTACGCGAATAACATCCATCAGGTTGGTGCTTGCCATTGCCGCCATTAGGAATTTGGAAGTTCACCAAATGGATGTGAAAACAGCTTTCTTGAATGGAATTCTAGAGGAAGAAATCTACATGGAGCAACCCGAAGGCTTTACAGCTATTGGGCAAGAAAAGAAAGTGTGTAAACTTGTAAAATCCTTGTATGGATTAAAACAAGCTCCAAAACAATGGTACCAAAAGTTTGATCATGTCATGCTTGATGCTGGGTTCAAAATCAATGAATGTGATAAATGTGTGAATGTGAAAGACACATCTGATGGATATGTCATTTTGTGTCTATATGTAGATGATATGCTCATTGCTGGAAGTGATGACAAAATCATAAAATCTACAAAGAACATGCTAAAAGCAAGATTTGACATGAAAGACATGGGTCTTGCGGATGTGATTTTGGGGGTCAAAATCACGCGAACCCAAAGTGGACTTGTTTTAAGTCAATCCCACTATGTGGACAAAATTCTTGATAAGTTCAATGCAAATAACTCTAATGAAGCTAGAACTCCACTTGACACAAGTCAACATCTAGCCAAGAATAGAGGTGAACCTGTAAACCAGTTGGAATACTCAAGAATTATTGGTAGCTTGATGTATCTTATGAGTTGTACTAGACCAGACATAGCATATGCTGTGAACAAGCTAAGTAGATACACGAGCAACCCAAGTTCAATGCATTGGAACTGTATCACTCGGTTGCTTCGCTACTTAAGATACACTCGGGAATACGGGTTGCATTACAACAGATATCCAACAGTTATAGAAGGACACTGCGATGCAAATTGGATATTTGACATGAATGATTCCAGAGCAACAAGTGGGTATGTATTCACACTTGGAGGTGCTGCTATATCGTGGAAATCGTCAAAACAAACGGTTATCGCTAGATCCACGATGGAATCAGAGTTCATCGCTTTAGATAAAGCAGGTAAAGAGGCAGAATGGCTACGTTAATTTGTTGAGGATATACTAAGATGGCCTAAGCCGGCATCGGCCATTTGTATACATTGTGATAGTCAATCGGCACTTGGCAGAGCTCGTAGCACAATTGTTAGTGCATTTATGTCTATCGCCTTCGTCAATCCGAGCCGTAGCGAGAAACTGAAGATAACAAGCTTATATTGTAATAACTAGTCAAAAGGCAAGGTGGCAATCTTGTAATTAAAGAGAAGTTTCATTAAAGCCTTGGACTATAAATAGGAGAGTTAGAGTTAGATTAGAAGACTTTTGGCTCATTTGCATTTTAGAAAGCTCTAGATCTAGAGAGAGATTCTAGATAGAGAAAGTGATTCAGATGGTGTACAATTTCATATTTTTCTAATAGAGTCATGTTTATATTACGTATTGTGTGTTAGGTCACGTTCGTGTACGGTTTCCGCATGTCATACGTTCATTTCGCAATCGTTTCGGAGTCAAAACCGGTCCTACAACAATGTATAACGGTAGGAACAGATATATCATACGTAGACATAATACGATACGACAACTAATCTTTACAGGAATTATCACTATTGACTGCGTGAGGTTAAAGGATAATATTGCGGATCCGCTAACAAAAGGCCTAAGTAGAGAGTTAGTACAGAAGCCGTCCATGGGAATGGGACTGAAGCCCTTGAAAATATAAGTTCATATGATGGAAACCTAACTCAGTAGACTGGAGATCCCAAGAGCTGAGTTCAATAGGAAAACCTAATTGTATGAATTAGTAAGGTCACTATGGGGGATAACCCTACGTATATATATAAGGGAGTTTATTGCAAGGCTTAGTAAACTTCCTAGTCCATTCCTAAAAGTGACAAGTGTGAGGCTAAGCCTATGGCTTTTAATGATACGACTAAGGTAACCATACATAGTGAATCACCTATGTGAGAGAGAAGTGGGGTCGCTTCGAAGGGTGTTGTTGGGGCACAATACCTAATGGCTCTCGCAGAACCAGGCTCATGTTCATGACCATAACGAACATAACTATGAGGACTTGACTTTGTCAGGGAGAGTCTTGTGTGAAGTGCATCGTCGTCTACACAAACGGCAAACGAGTTCAAAGACATCGAGTTCTACTCAGAGCTAGTGGGCTAAGTGCATTTCATGAGCGAAGGTTCAAAGGGTAACACCTACCTATCGTATGCAAAACTCAACTGCTGAAATCAAATTGGAATAATGTTGTTTCTGAGATCGACCTCCATTCATGTGGGGGATTGTTGGAAGTTTGATGTGAATGGAAAGTCTCAAGTGGTAAAACCACCTTGTCCCACATTGGTGTGGGAACAAAAAGATAGGCTATTTATAAGGTGAAACCTTAATGAAGCCTTTGAAGTCTTTTGACATGTTTTACCACAAGTCCTACCCGCGCACGCGCATGGGGGGTGCAAAAAATGGAACCGGAATTAGTTGAACTCGCGTATGCCCGCACGTCCTGCGGACACGAATGCAGCTCCGAAAACCCGGGCTCGCGGGAGACAGTTTTTGCACTCGAGACTAACTAATTGTTTTTATTAGTTAGTCTTTAAAACTAAAACGGTTGGTCTTATTAATGGGTTTTTAACTGAAATGATTTTCAGTTTTAATGAGAATCACTATTCAGTTTCGAAACCGCTGAGCCATTATGTGAGTTAATTCTCTGCAATGATGAGGCATCAGTTTCGAAACCAATGAGCCATTAATTCTCTGCAATGATGAGGCCAGAATCAGTTTTGATTTGTGCCTATAAAAACCCAATGCAGACAACCTGTTTAGACACACCTTAACAACTTCTCTTCTCTCAATCTCAGCTTCTGCAACACATCTCCTTTTCTTTTCAGGCAAGTGTTCAAGTCCGGCAGTGCGCTGTTGCTGCTTCGAACCGGCTTACCCTGGGAACAGATGACGAATATGTTTAAGGGAATTGTGTCAAACACAAGACCGGTAATCCTTAACTGTTTCTTTATTTCTGTTTTGATTATTTTGCAGCACTTTCAGTAGCAATTTTCTAACAGATTCCACAGAACACCATTCAATACGCCACTATTGAACTATGAATCTAGACTTAATTTTAACTCATAATTCAATGAGAGAAAACTAACATAAAATTTTCATTCTCAAAACTCAATGTCTTTCCATTGATTTCAATACGTTATGTAAGAAGTGTCGAACTGCTCTAAACATGCAATAACTACCATTGACCACTACTAAGTAACTAAATTGAAATGCAACAAAAATTTAAAATAAACTTGGGAAATAAAATTACTGAGTAATTATGTAATTACGTAAAAACAAAAACATGTAATACATAATCTATATATCTAATAAAGCAAACCATTGGGGGACACATGTCACCCAATGGTTGATGCCAACTAATCAGCTATGTCATCATCCACTTGGCACATCTCATAGTTGAGGATTGGTGAGGCTTCTTATGTAAGTTTCTATTACACCGTAACCTTCATTCTAACATTTAACCCTAATTATCATTCTCTCTCTCTCTCAATCTTCACTAACAATCTAAACCCAAACCCTAGATCAAAATTCGTCCGCCTCTTTATCTTTCTCAATCGTCTGCGAACAATCTTCAATCTATCTTCAAATCACAATCCTCACCTGTTTCATGATTCCATCGTAAGTTTTCTTCACCATCGCCATCGTCCTACGTTTTTTTCATTCATAGATGATATAGATCTGAGAGTCGGTTGGTTCGTAAAATTAGGTTTTTCGTGTGTTGAATATACGAACTGGTGAAACATTTCAGGCTTAATGATGGTAAGTCATCTGGATTTAAAAAAAAATGTTGCTTTAAAGATTTTTTGTGTGAATAAAAATTGCTCTCATAATATGTTTGTATTTATATTAATAGATATTTAATGGACATGGTTGAACGAATGCTGCAACTTGATGGAAAAATGTGATAAAAGTCGTCTATACTGGCAGTGAGTATGTGGAACACGCTGGTGTTGGCGATTATATTTTAAAGGTTTGTGATGTTATGATGAGTTATTCTTTCTATTTGGGGTTTCAAGGGATTGGATTTTGAAAAAGCTTCTCATATTCATGAAAGACCTATTGTGAATTGGCTATTGGCTGCTGGTTGTCATCTGTTTGGACTATATTCTAATGTTTATCGGGTCACTGGATTGTTTCACTAAACTGTTTCTAATGTATATAGGCACTACGAAGGTGACAAGGAGCTTAAATTACTGTCCAAATTGGTCAGCAATGTTGTGTATAATCTGCCCTGGTACTTGAAGTATAAATTGGTCCAATTTAGTCAATTTATATGAAATTATTGTGATTAGTTGTAGATACCTTATAAATGTTGTTGTTTGTAACACTTTTTATGAGTTTATGTTGTCATAAGTTACTACTGAACGTTACTTTGATGTTTATTTTGTGTTTCCGTTTGCTAATTTGATTGTGGTATCACCAGATTTGTTTGGAGTCTCGAATGAAGAAAGGTAATTGTATCTCCACACATTACTTTTATAGCACCTATCACTTTCCTGTTGAAATTGCATATTAGACCTGATGTTTTCATTGTTTCAGATGTGCAGGTTTAAAAGATTTAGGGTTTGGTGAGGCATAACCGACGTTAATGGCTCTTCTTAGGAAAAACAACGTTTTTGAAGATCGGGTGGCCAGAGTCAACGCATTTAACTCACATGTTTTCGTTTTGAAGTGATGTATTCAATTATACACATATAAGGTCACACTAGAAGATGGAACTCATTCAAATGAATAGACAATCTGAATGGGATTACATCCACCAGGCCTTTCAGCTGCTAATGCATTCGTATCCGAGGTATATTAATGTATTAATTTTGGGTATTTGCTTATTTTTTTCAATTCCCTAACCCTAAATTTGTTTTCTTTAGGAAGACTGGCGCATTTCGCCACCGTGTCATATCTCAGAATTATCTTGCAATACACATATCTTAGTATCCGGTGTCTCTTTCGCGGTTAGCTTCGCTTTTCAAACTAAACAAGCCTAATTCATGCTTATATACTATCCATGTTTTTCTGATGTGTACGATTTATTATGTATCCGAACCAAACTACCGCTATATGCCACAACCATCATAGCTCAAGTTCAAAACACCACCGATCTACGTAAAGATTTCTCTCCCTGTATAGTTTAATTATTCTCCTTATATGTGTTCAATTGTAAATAAAAATATTCGATCCTCATTTTGAAACCTTAGTTTATGAAGATCGTGAATCGAGTTCCATCATCACTTTTGTTTAGTCAAAGGTCAATAATTGCAGTCGGTACAACTACAATTGCATCCGAATTCTTATTTAGTTGGTTTTCTTATTTGGATAGTAATTTCTTTTGATATTTGTTTTTTTAACACATAGGACATGCACCCATCAAAGGGCATCCTACCCTCATAAAGTACCTAATATATAGAAATAATTGTATATGACACCTGGTTATTCATTTGTTGAGTTTGACGATCACATGCTTGCGCTAGATGCTATGCGGGCCTTGGAGAGTATGTTCATTGTTTATGTAGATGTACCAATGTATGATCACCATGTTGGGTTATATCGTTGGGTTTCTCTTAGAGTTTTATGATGAATTTTTATTGTGATTTTAATTTTCATTTTATTGATTGCGGCTTTGTGTTTTTATATATTTTCATCACTCATGTTTAACAAATAATATCACAAGTGTATTTCAATATGTGCAGGGAAAAACATGTGGCGTGTAGATCTCTTTCACAGCTCAGGTGGGCGTGGTGGTGATCGGGTGGTCATGGTAGTGGTGATCACCTGAAATGTTATCAGTGTGGTGAGCATGGTCAGTTTGCTCATGAATTCCGCAACCATGGCGGTTCATGTGGTGAGCCTGGTCACTTTCTCAGTCATTAAACTAAATAAAAAAGTTTGATGGCAGTTTTTGAAACAAAAGAAGATGACACAAACTCTTAATCAGAAGTCATTGATGTTGGGTTCTGAGATAGGTAAATTTATATTTAACTGATTATATATTATCTTTTTAATGTTTTTTTGCAGTCTAGAAGCTTATATCTACCAGAATCAACTTGACTGCTTTATAAAAGCAAATATGGACATATATCGGATGCGATGGAAGTTTTTTTGAAGGTATCTTATTCCTAATTTGTATATTGTGTATTGACTGTGTTAGATATTTAAATTAGAGCACTTTATGTTGTGGTAAATTGGATTAGAGGATGTAGTTTTTTTGTTGTCAATAGTAGAGGCTAGAGAACGATTTATATTGTTTTTTTTATGACAGGCATTCGTATCATTCATTTTGGTCAATGACTTATTATATAATATCTTATGGTGGATTAAATGTATTATGTTCGTAGGAAAACCAATGTATATGTACAGTATGGGAGGGGGATGGCTGCACACAGGTTAGCTATTCTACCTTACTCATTGACTTATTCAGAATCTGCTATAATTGGTTGTGCAGTTTTACCGCTTATGGTGCCATGGCCCATGCAGCCCAGGTTCGTCCTAGCGATGTTATTGTAATGATCGGTCCGAAAATGCAATTGCAAAGATCAAAGTACATATACCCTTTTCTTATTTTACTTTATATTTTGTTATGTCATTATGTTTCTTCTTTAATTCGACTTGGATTTTGTAACCAGGTTGTTAAGTTTGATTTATGAGTTATTATCAAAGCCCTAATCAAGGGTTTGCATAATATCCTCTTTTTTCTAGATTTTATGTTTTCTTTCTCTGAATCTAACCATAGGTTATCACAATATTTGTATGTTATTTGAAGCCAACAACTTAAATTTTTGTCATTGATGCTTCGATTGTGGTTATTAACCATTGGGCTGGACCAGGTGCGTTTCTCATCGATTTGATCTTATTTTAATTCCATTTTATTGACTTATTGTGATTTTAACTTTGGGTGTGATGTTTTCACTTGATTTGATTTCAACAGGGATTGTTCTCTCCATTGATCACTGCTTTATTCTTACCATAAATTTAAACGACCTTTGATCAACTTTAGATATATTGACGATGGTAGCAGCGAACTTTATTTAGTTTTTTGTTGTAATTAACTTTAGATATATTGACGATGGAACAGGTGGTTTGTGCAAAAGTTCGCGAGGGTGATAAACGAACTGTACGGGTTAAAGAAGGTAATCCCAGTGGTTGCCATGTGGTTATCGTTTATGATCTGGTTCAATCTGGAGGTACTTTAATCGAATGTCAGGTACTTTTTCAACATGATGTATGCTTACTTATTTGTTTTACTAGGTGTCTGGTGCAAGTTGTGTTTTACCTTATCCCTTTGGTTAGCAGGGTATTTGTGGATTCGAGTGAGTTTACATGTACGAGTCCAAAAAATGAAAAATAGTAATAATAACAATAAGAATGCTTTTGTTGCAGAAAGTTTTGGCAGCTCATGGTGCAACCAAGGTCAGTGCATATGTCACTCATGCAGTGTTTCCGAAGAACTCTTGGAAGAAATTTGTTCACAAAAACGGTGGTAAGCCTCTCTCTTTAACGCTCTTTGTGTCTTTCTATTTTACATTACTCATGCAGTGTTTCCGAAGAACTCTTGGAACGTTTTTGGTAACTCGAAGGATATGCATCTTCAAAGGGACTCGACTATCTTTAAATTGTGTATCCACTGTATCACTAATTTATGTAACATGAGACTTTGTATTTTATTTTATTTTATTTATACACTTGATATTTATCTTAATAGTTTTCTGTTTTTTCCTTCCAATGTATGCGTTTGTACAAAATATTATATTTCAAAGTAAATAATATGGTTTTGGATGATGACGCACATCGCGCGGACATTAACCTAGTATTTCATATGGAATACCTAATATTTCAGGTCTAATCACCTATTAAGGATAAAATATATAAAAAACATTAATTGAATCAACCTATAATAACTACATATTTCAGGTCTAATCACTTACTAAGGATAAATTATATACAAAACATTAGTCAATTCAACCTATAATAACTACATAATGTCGTATATTAGAGATTTAATCACGTAATAAAGTATAAACATTCAAGTTCTTATTCTTGAATGTGTAATCACATAATAAGCATAGTTGTAATAACATCAGTTATAACAAATCATATTGAATATGTAATCAAGTAATGAATTTAAATTGAATGTGTAATCACGTAGTGGTTTATGTTGAATGTGTAATCACGTAACGAATATTCAAAATAACGTAGTCATGTGTTGCGCATTCAAAATCACGTAACCCCGTAATGGACTAATGAGTATTCAAAATCTTGTATTTTTTTAAGAAAACTATAACAATAGGCTGCTCGAAGTAAAGAGAATGAAATGCTTGTTAATACGATGTAATTTTTTTTTAAATATTAACGTATAAAAAAATTATAGCCGTTTGAAAATCAAGAGGAGAAGTTGTTCTCTTGAGAAATGACTAAATTACTTCGCTCCCAGTTACACTTGTCCTCCTCTAGTTGTCGCGTATGCTTCGTACGAAAATATGTCGTGTACAAGATCCAACCTCTCTATTTGTTTGTTCTCAGTGGCGAAGCTTGAAAAAAATTTTCGAGGGGTCGGAAGGCATTAGACCTAAAAAACATTTCTATGTTCGGTCGAGCAACGGTGATTCGATTCTGGTTGGGTCGGGTAGGGTGTCGGTGATGCGATTTGGGTCGGGTCGGGTAGGGTGTCGGTGATGCGATTCGGGTCGGGTCAAACATTAATATCAGATTAAAAGTCGTTCTCAAACATTAAAACGTAAACATTGTTTAACAAACAATTGAATAAAGATACCAAAACATTAAAAAGAAGAGGAAGGTGGGTACCCGGTTTAGTTGGATGAAGAATTATAGTTCTGCTCGTCTTCCTTTAAGATTTTTAACAATTCCCTAATTTCCCTCTACTTGTTCTTCATTTTCATTCTTTCTTTTGAAAAAGGAGGTTATGAACTTATGCATTTATTATTCCCCATGGCAATCTAATAACAAATGTGAACAAATCAACCTAAGTTTCAAAAATTCTAATAGCTAGAGAAAGATTCAACAAGTTTAGGGCTAAAACTCACATCTAATTTCAACCTAATTCATATAAATTGGAGCCCTAAATCAAACCTAAACATAAAAATTAACATACCTGAGGATGATTGAACAAGTGAAATCTCGAACTTGAAGTCTCGAAGTTGAAGTCGAACAGTCGAACAAGCAGCAGCCCAGCAGCCAGTCGCTTTCCCCAGCCCCAACATTTTTCTTCTGTTTCTTCTGTCTGCGCCCTGGTCGAACAAGCAACAATTGAAATCAGATGATTATTTGGGCTTACATTCATATTGGGTTTAATTTCTTAAATGGGCCATGAGTTTTGATTTGGTTATTTTGGGCTTATGATAAAAATACATAAAACACTCTTTTATTTGGGCTAATTTAGTATTTTATTTAGGTTATATAATTTATTTTTTAGAAAACCGGAGGGGTCGAACACGTATATACATAATTTTTTTTTTAGAAAACCGGGGGGTCTAACATAATTTTTTTTTAAAACCGGGGGGTCTAACACGTATATCCCTAAAAATTTCTATACGAAAAACACATACGTAACACTACTAACCGAAAAGTTCGGAGGGTCGGGCGACCCCCCCGCCCCTCACATGCTGCGCCCCTGTTTGTTCTACGTTAGATTATAGAGAAATAAGTGATTTTATATCCGTGGTAATTTGTTTAAAAAAAATGTTTATTTTGGAAACCAAAGAAATTTTAAATGATAAGATGGACAAATGTGATGTTTATAATACTCAAATGTTTTAACGTTTAAGAAAAAGATAAACCGAAAGATGGATGTGGCAGAGTTTTGTGAGGCTAGTGTTTCTCTGTATTCTTATTGTTGTTTTCACTTAGACTAAGCGGTATGGGGCCGGCTTAGGCCCGGCGAGGCCCGACGCCGGTCCCCCACACCGCCCCTCGCCCGGTTCCGTCGTCCCCGGCTGCCCACGCTCGAACTCGACGGGCCTCTCTCTCTCTCTTCTTTCTCTCTCCTCTCTCTCTCTCTCTCTCTTCACGGCGCCGGTCCTCCCACACCGCCCCCATAGCCCATCTTTGGAGGACTTGCCTCTTCCATACCTTCCAGTCTTATATATTCTTTTTCTTCCAATAACAAGTTCACTGCTACAACCTTTTGTCTGTCCTAGGGAATTTGCAGAAGGAATGTGTGGCACATATTCTAACTAGTGGGTTACATCCGCGCTTCGCGGTGAAGTCGACCAATTTTCAATAAATTTTAAATGAAAATATAGACGTAGTAGTAAAAATAACGTTAATGGCAAAAATCCGGTCAATATTGTTATCATTCATTACGGCATCAATATGGTGCCGACCCTCATTATAGAAACCGAAAGAGAAAAGTTCTAAAAATAAAGCCGCATAAGTCCAAAAGGCAGTCAAAATATGTTTTTTTCAATTCGTTTTCAAAAAAAATATATATATTACGTATTTAGTTTTTGTAAAAAGAAAAAAAAACTAATGAATGGAAGTTATAAGAGAAAATAAAATTATCAGGTTAAAGACGCTTAATATTTATAGTGAAAGAGGTGAATTCGAAGCATGAAAACGTAAAAACAAGAAAAAGTTGAAACTTAAAAAGGTAAAAAAAGACAATTTACTCTAACTAGGAGGTTATGTTTTAGTATATTTAATAATGTTTCATTTTTTATTAGTAAAATTCGTTAAAGTTGAAATTTAAATTTAAGACTTGTCCTTCAAGCTTAGTCATTGTGCCCTATTGGCTATGCAGCATTTGAACAATTGAAAAGTACCTTTGAAAATTATTGGTATTTAAGATTATACGACCCATATCGGATGTTAAATACGACTTATATAATGCTATACTACCCAAACTTAATATAATGCTATACGACCCGTATAGAATGTTATACGACTTAATAGTTTCTCTATGTATACGAGCCGTATAACATTATACGGCCCAATACCTATCATGGCAAATTATTCTATACGGGCCATATAACGTATACAGCCCGTATACAGGGTGTGAAATTAAGATTTTGGGGTGTAAGATTATTAGGACCCTTTAATTTTGATTTGTTGAAATTCAATGCAACTTAAATCTAATTTTTCATTTATTTTTTGTTCATAAAATCGTTATAATTGAAATCTGAAGATTGTTTGTCCTTCTAGATAACTCAAGCTTAAGATCAGTGGCTAGCCATGAATTTGTTTTCATGACTTTGTTAAAATTGAGATCTGAATTTAAGAATTGGTGGCCTTATAATGTATGAAAATGTTACTCCTCTTTGCATTTAAGAATACATACAATGTTTTGCCCTCTTCAATTCGCAGGAAGCTAATCCTTACGAAAAGTCGGATTATTGAACTCCGGATATTCTAAGATAACATGATAGATAATCAACTTCTCATATATTTTATGGTTTTACTACCAATTAATTAATAAAAGTTGAGAAAAACATATCTTCTAGGTATTATATACCTTTATAAGAGCACGCGGAGTGGGAAACAGACACCGAACGGCCAGATGGGAAATACCATTTCCCTGGTCTTAGGGTTCTCTTTTGCAATCACCAATCGGTGATTATTCACTGAAAGACACCTAACTCACACACACACGGTCATGTATTAATTTTTACTATGCTCTAACCATGGAAGTCACCAAAATAACATGGGAGGTATTTTGAATCACAAGATCAATCACTGCTCGTGGTTGAGTTGTATGTCTAAATCAACTACTCATATGTGTGGTGACGGGTCTGACTTTACGTACCATCATCTCATTAAAAGCATGGGTGAAGCTTTTAAGGGGCGGGAGGGAGCGACCAACCCCCGAACTTTTTGCTCAGTAGTGGAGAGTATGTAGTTTTCGTATATAAATTTTTGGGTACATACATTTTTGGCCCCCGGTTTTATAGAAATTTTTAGGTCCAGTGACTTCCACCCCTGATCGGAAATCTCAAGCTTCGCCACTGATTAAAAGATGAGTTACACATATTGATGATCATCAAATAACGGGCCATTCATACTTCGAATCGGGACCATAACATTTTCTTTCTATGACTAACGATACCAAAGCATATATTAACCGTTTCAAAACTGTACAACTAACTATATAAATAATAGATCTCTATACAAATTCATACACCATCAATTATACAGGCACTTTGATTAATTATTCATTGATTTCATTCTTCCCATCTAAAAAAAGAATCCTATATAAGCGTTGAATAAAAATAATATGACATTCAAGTTATACACTTCACCCAAGCAATGCCTATTTCTGTTAAGATCTTTATAAATATCGTCAATTTTTATAACATTAATATAAATCATAAAATGGCTTTACCGACACATGGTGTAGAGGTGTCAAAAGACTCAAAAGAATGTACTACCGACTTAACCCAAAATTTGGGCCAGGGGTGGAAGTTTCTGGTGTGGATTGGAATGATTTCCCTTTTGTCCATTTCATCAAAAATATATAAATAATTATGGCAAATTGGATTTAAATAATCCCAACTCACTGTTATTGACCAATAATAATCCCAACTCATTTAATCACCAATAATAATTCGAACTATTCACTTTTGTTTGTAAAATACTCCCAGTTAAAAAAACACTAACTAGGTTAAAAAATTGCTGATGTGGCATCTGATGTGGCCCTTTTAGCTGATGTGTCATACGACGTGGCAGTTAATGTGGCATTTTTTTGATGACGTGGCAGCTGATGTGGCAGTCTACGTGGCATTTTTCGATGACGTGGCAGCTGATGTGGCAGTCTACGTGGCATTTTTCGATTACGTGGCAACTGATGTGGCAGGTGACGTGGCAAGCCACATTAGCAATTTTTTAACATAGTATTTTTTTAACTGGGAGTATTTTACAAACAAAAGTGAATAGTTCGGATTATTATTGGTAATTAAATGAGTTGGGATTATTATTGGCCAATAACAGTGAGTTGGGATTATTTAAATCCAATTTGCCAATAATTATTTTATTGAATATAGGTATAGAAAATATATCATCTAGTGTTTTTCTAATAGAAAATGTATATTTTTAAAACACCTTGAATGACTTTGGCTACTTTTTGATATTTTTTCAAAAGTGTTAAGTTTTATTCATTAATTTACGCTTTAAAAATATAATAAACCCATCAAAGCTAGGTTTGTTCGCTCACTCATCTTGGTGTGGTAATTTATCCCAGGATAAAAAAAAATAATACTAGTACATGAGAATAGTCAGGTTTTAAGCGATATGTCTCTAACCTGTTTAATAGATTAGTCGTGTTCGATAATAGTCAGGGCCGGACCTAGAGGTTTTTAAATCTAGACAACAGTCTAAGGCCTCCAAATAATAGGGCCTCAAATTAAAAAAAAAAATTCTTTATATAGTATATGTGTATTATTGTATTAGTCCCTAATGAACAAAACAAAAACTATATTTATAGCAATGCTCAATTGAAAAACCAAATTTAAAATAAAAGAGGCACAATTCCAACTCCAGCAATATGTAATTCGTAAGTAATTTAGGCCTACATCGTCATTCTAGCTAACTGTAACGTCGCATATGTTAATTCTGCTCAATGATGCCGCTGACTGACTAGGGAGAAATTTGAGGTGAAATTAGGAGAAATTATTGGTGTTGCAATGGTTAGCAGCTATTTTTTTATAATAATATTTATATAAAATTTGAGGTGACATTAAGAGAAATTATCGGGGAGAAATCACTGTTGCCCTAAAACCCTAATTGATACCTTGAATCTTTGAATTTTGATATTGTGCTTGCGATTGAGACTTCCGATGTTTTCTTTATACCAATTTGAAGGGGCCCCGCCTTTATAGTTTGCTTAGGGGCTTGATAATAGTTGATGTCTTTTAACACGAATATATATATGAGCTATATCTGGTTTACCAATACAGCCCAACACAATTAATTGACATTCAAAACAATTGTCCAATGACTCTATGCTAGTTGCAATTCATTAAAGTTATACATAAGTTGTGATACCACTGGTATAGACATAATATTTTTTTTTTCTAGGGGCGTTGCACCTAAAAGACTCAGTAAAGGCGTAAAGCCCACCACTTTGACCCGACCAAGGTGTTTGGGCACATGATTTGTTTATAAGATTTCATATATAGAATGAACAACTCTTAAATTCTCAACGCTGTGGATTCACGCCCGAGCCACGTTGGTGTTTAATGGATGAGCACACCGCCCGGGGCGTTTAACCCAGGCGTTAAAGATGTGTTAGTTGAAGCCTATTGTCTACGTGACAGTGACATGACAAGGCATTATGTTAAACGACACATGGTCTAATCGTTATTCAGGCATTTTATAACAAAACTATGTATAGTATGATTTACTATAATATCATCCGTTTTACATGTACATGTTACGTTAAATTATTTTACTAAAGAATGACGTTTTGATATAGCCTATAAGTATCGAATATGATGATTATAATACTAATTACTAGATCACCTTTCAATTATGTAGCTAATAGTTTTCAATATATGTTTAGTACGTGTTTACCAATATAATTATTTCGATATGTGATTAAATATCTTTGTCAACAAAATATAAACCTTATTTGTTTGATATTTTAGTGTAATCGGGATTGACTTGGTGATCAAAGCGAATAATAATACACATCAAGCAAGTTAGGAGGTGCGGGAGTGCACGCTTGTTTGAGTTATTATCATTCGAAGTGTACGGGCGGAGCCCGTACTCTACGGGGGTTGCAAGGGGGCAACGACCCCTTGGCGGGGGTCCGGGGGCAGCGCCCC
This sequence comes from Helianthus tuberosus, assembly GCA_030545235.1. Lineage (NCBI taxonomy): Eukaryota > Viridiplantae > Streptophyta > Magnoliopsida > Asterales > Asteraceae > Helianthus > Helianthus tuberosus. The sequence continues at coordinate 25,621 of JARYGA010006227.1, forward strand.
TGGGAGCAGGGTCCAAGGGGCGGCAGCCCCTGGCTGGGGTCGAGCTGCCTAATGGCAGTTGGTCATCCCTAACCCCAATTCGTAGACAGTTTTTCTTAATCATTCATCTTCTGGTTCAGACAATTTTCACAAAAAACATACCCTGGTTCAATTCTCGAAAATCAGAGTTGTATCCCATTGAATTATTCGGGTGAACCACCGAAATAATTTGATCTGAGAGTGATTACACGCCTCTCTAATCATCCGATTTTCTAAAATACCCCAACATTATTTTTATAACTAGTTTCTAGCTTTTGCCCATTCCAATTATTGGGTCGCCAATATCCCACTTATAGTATGTATTCATGGTTTAGAATTGAAAAGTCACGCGCTTAAAGTCAAAAGAAAGGTTCCATTTTGAAGACATCAAAATTAAATTAATACAACGATTAGCTTACAATTGATAGAATATGTCTTTGAAACCGACCGAATATGTTGATACTTTTTTTTAAAGGTAAACTTCATTAAAAACGAGCGACACACCTCCAAACGAGGGGCCCAACAAACAAAAACCAAACCTACATAATTACAAATTTACACCAATCGACCCATTGAATGTTTTTACATTTACTCCTATTTTTAAACCATAAAAAAACCTAACACTTTCACCTCGTTGACGATCTCCCCGATTCTGGCTTCCTTGTTTTCAAACCTTGCTTTGTTTCTTGCTTTCCAAATGCACCAAACCACAATCTTAACAATGCCTTTAAAAGCCTCCTTTTTAATCCCACTTAAGCCCACAAACTCGTGAATCTTCGAGACATCATTAAATCCTAAAAAAAACAGATTCTGCACGTTACACCACCTGCTTATATGGTTCCAAACAACTGGCGCCACGTAACAAGACGTGAAGATATGGGAGACCGAGTCCTCACCGTCGTTACATAACACACACGAGTCTTCCTGAACCTCTATATGTCTTCTTCTCAGGGCTTCAACCGTAGCAATTCTGTTTAAACTGGCTCTCCACATAAAGATGTTTAGTTTATCAGGAATCCACCTACACTCTTCGACCGGATTCTGCAATACGACATTCTGCTGACCACTTTTATTGAGCAGTTTCTTCACAGCCCCCTACACTAAAAATTTTGTCTTCAGCGCCGATCCATTCCCACCTGTCTGTACTAACATCGAGCGAGACGTGAAACAGCCTACAACAAAGATCGACCATTTCGTTGACTTCAACCTCAGCTGTGATGTTTCTGCTCCAAGCCCAGTCGTAATCCGAAACAAAACCATCACCAACATACCTCGGCTTGATCCGATCCGCTACCTTACATCTTTTTTCCTTCTCCAGTTTGAACAACTCCGGGCATTTTAATTTAAGCGGCTCGTTACACAGCCACGGGTCCAACCAGAGAGCAGTGTTCTCTCAGTTTCCAACCTTGCTTCTGAAAAAGAATCTTAACTGAATCCCATCAACCGAAGTTTTAGATAGAACCTTAGCTATATTACACCATAGCCCACCCATCGAATCTCTAGACGGAATAAAGTTCCAGTTGAGCTTAGTTTTGTGAATGGCTTCCACTACCTTTACTCAAAGTTTATTGTTTTCCACCTTGAGCCTCCACCCCCATTTAGAAAGCAACGAAACATTAATGTTTCTAAGATTATTTAAACCCAAACCACCTTGGTTCTTCGGGCGCGTAACCGTGTTCCAAGCCACCCAATGGAGTTTTTTATTAACTTCATCCCCTCCACATAAAAACCTTCTAATTTTGGCCTCCAGATCCACAATAACCTTACTAGGAGCTTTGAACAATGAAAAGTAATAGTTGGGGAGGCTTTCGAGCACCGTTTTGATACTCTACCCCCTATAGATAATAAAGACGCCTTCCAACTTGACAATCGAGCTTCAAAAATATTGTACACCGGCCTCCAATTAACCACCCGGTTCATATTAGCACCGACTTTAATCCCAAGGTAACAAAACGGAAATGAACCCGATTTGCAACCGATAGACAAAGCCAACTCCCCAAGATCCTCTGAGCTCACCCCCATCCTAAATAGGTTCGACTTGTCCAAGTTAATTTTAAGTCCCGAACACAAGTGAAAAATCCGAAGAATACGCACCACGTTAGAGATATTCTCTTTAGACCACTCCCCTATGATAATGGCATCGTCCGCGTAGAAGAGATGAGAAATGGAAGGCCCATCATTCGGCAACTCTATACCCTTTACGAGACCTTGCTTTTTAGCTTTATCGAGCATACCAGACAGAATATGTTGATACTTAATATCATATTATTTATCATATCAAAGAATTGTCAATAAATGCCAATTCGGTTCTTAAGATTTTACTAGTTTAAAACGAATTAAATAGACGATATTAATTTGTCTTTAAGTCTTTAAACTTAGGGTGGACGGGGCGTAAGCGGGGATAGGGTTCGGTGACCCTAGTCACCGATCGGGAACACCGCCGCCATCAAAGCGGGGACCCGATTCGGTGATAGGGATCGGTGGGGAGATACCGCAATGTTTGGCTCGACTTTCGAAAGGGACCGTTGATGAACGGTCATTTTAAAAAAAAAAAAAAAAAATTCAACTTTTTTAAACAATATATATTAACCAACCTAAATCAAACTCACCACTCTCAAACTCACACCAAAACTCTCAAACTCAATTCTTTCAAATACAAAATGGATCCCAGGCTTCCGTTTCTTTCAACCCTACCCGACTTTCCCGACAATGGAGATGCATCGTCAAGCGATTCTAGCTTAATTTTCTTCCAAAATCTCATCCAACAAGCGGAGCTACTAGACACGGCATCGTCTAGTAAAAAAAAATTTGTCCGTTGAGATCGTGAGGGGGGCCATGAGACACTCATGGCCGATTATTTTGATGAAAATCCAAAATTTAATGACGATACTTTTCGTCACAGATTTCGTATGTCCAAGTCGTTGTTCCTAAAAATTGTTAGTGACGTGGAAGCGTTTGACGAGTGGTTTAAAGAAGGCTTAGACGGGAGAATGAAGAAAAGTTTCACACCGTTGCAAAAGGTTACTTCGGCGATTAAACAACTTGCAACCGGTAACCCACCAGACGAGGGGGACGAGTATTTAAATATGTCTGAAAGGACCTCTCGTGAGTGCCTTGAATATTTCTGCGACACGGTCTGTAAAAGGTATGGCGGTGAATTCCTACGTAGACCAACGAGCCACGACGTCGCGCTATTGTATCAGGCTCATGAGGATAGGCATCACCTACCTGGTATGTTGGGTAGTCTGGATTGTACACACTTCGTCTGGAGAATGTGCCCCACAGAATTGCGTGGACAATACATGAGAGGCGATCATCAATACCCGACGGTTATGTTAGAAGCGGTGGCGTCTCAAGATTTGTGGATTTGGCATGCTTTTTGTGGCCCGGCGGGTTCACAAAACGACATCAACGTGCTGCAACAATCTCCATTATTTCTTGCTCAACGAAACGGAACGGCGCCAAATTGTCCGTTTCAAGTGAACAACCACTTATACAAACGCGGGTATTATCTTACTGATGGGATCTACCCTACCTGGTCCGTGTTTGTGAAGTCTTTTCCATATCCACACGACCCGAATGAAAAAAAGTTCAAGAGGCAACACGAGGCCGCAAGAAAAGATGTGGAACGGGCGTTTGGTGTGTTAAAGTCGAAGTGGGGAATACTAAATCGCCCAATGCGTTCGAAAACGGTGAGAAAGATAAGGTCCATCGTGTATGCGTGCCTTATTTTACACAACATGATTATAAAAGACGACGGAAGGGCGATAGCACCGGTACATATTCATGATCCTCCAGTCGAACCCGTCTTCGATGATACAGCTTATACGGAGCTCATTGACGAAGACACGCATTGGAGACTAAAACACGATCTCGTTGAGCATCTCGGAAGTTTAGACCTGCCTCACCTTGAAGTTGATTCGGACGACGAGTAGTTTGTTTTTATATTTTTCTACTTTGAATGTATTTTTTTTTCTAGTTTGAATGTATTTTTTTTTTAATTTAATGAAATGTCTTTTATTTAATTTTTTTTATTAATATTTTTTTAATTTGTAAACATTAATAATTTTACAAAAAAAAAAAAAAAAAAAACCCAAGTCACCTAAAGAGGGGAGTGCCGCCATCAAAATGGGGTGTTAGGGGAGTTTAAGAGGGGAGTTGACGTGGCACAAGAGGATTGGTTGGGTGTAAGAGAGGGGACTCACCTCTTAGGTGAGTGCCCCTTACACCCTTATATAAATGTTGATGCCAGTTTCCAATTCTTATCACTTAGCCAACATCAAAATTAACGCACGCTATGCATAAAGTTTGATAAAACAATTTATGGTAGTTAGTTTGTTTGTACAATATTAGAAATTTTATTCCATCTTTGAGAATGAATGATCCATGCGACAACCAATACGATATCTTCAATATTTCTTACAAGGACGTTACGGGTCGTTTGGGTTTTATTAGGGTGTAAGGGGCGTAAGCGGTGACCCCATGCGGGGAGTTGATCCACCGAAGAGTGGTGGTACCGCCATCAAGGCGGTGAGGTAGAGAGAGTGAAGAAATCGGTGGAAAGTTACCGAAGAGAGGGAGGAGAGAGGGAGGAGATGGGCCAATCAAATTTTTTTTTTTTTTTAATAAAAAACCAAGTCACCTAAGAGGGGAGTGCCGCCATCAATTTAGGGTGTTAGGGGAGTTTAAGAGGGGAGTTGACGTGGCACACGAGGATTGGTTATGCATAAGAGGGGGGACTCCCCTCTTAGGGGAGTGCCCCTTACACCCTTATAGGAAAAGCACTAAAATAGACATTTTGACCCACCTTTTTACTAAAATAATTATTGAGTTTTAGCCCTATTAAAAAATAGCACATATTCTATAGAATCTATACTAAGTAATTAGGTATTAGTGTATGCATCAGATCATATGCATCAAATCATGTACAAGAAAGATTTTTCGGAGACAATTTGAGTTTCACAAGTGTTCTTTTCACTTTTAGAAAAAGAAAGGTATTATGGTTTTTCTCTCTTGAACCTTCTTCACCAGCGATTTTCAAACGGTTATAAATTTTTCATATGATAATCTTTCTAAAAAAAAATTAAACTATATCAACGAACATTTTATTATTTTTAATTTGAGCAGACTATTGCTATAGTTTTCTTAATTTTTGAAAATTTTATTTTACAAGCTATATAAGTTACGTGATTTGTATAACATTACGTGATTGTGTTCCAGTACGTAATTACGTATCATATGTGTAAGCAGTAACAAATGCTTAGTGTGACCCTACATCTATAATCACGTACCATATGTAACAAGTGTAATGTCACGTGATTATATATCGGTACGTAATTACGTTATTATAGTTTTTTAATTGTATAATGTTTTTTTTACTAAAGTTATGGTTGTTTCATGATTATACATTCAATATAATGGTAACTTAATTGTTTTTATGCTATTACGTGATTCGATGTGTAATATAAATGGTTACATGAATATAGGTGTAGTGTTACATTGAACATTTGTTACTTCTTTGCACACATGGTACGTGATTATTACATTGAACATTTGTTACTACTTTGCGCACATTGTACATGATTATTACATTGAGCGTTTGTTACTGATTTTGCACACATGGTACGCGACTCTAGATTTAGGTCTACATTTAAGTATCTGGTACATGATTTCGGTATTCATCGATCATTTTGGTACGTGATTATAGATGCAATGTTACATTGAGAATTTGTTACTGTTTGCACATAAAGTATAAGCTTTAGGTATTCATTGATTATGTTCTAGTACGAATTACGTATTGGAACATAATCACGTAACTTTATAGCTTGTAAAATAAAAAAAAAATTAAAAATTATGAAAACTATTGCAATAGCATACGCAAATTAATAAAGAATTAAATATTCGTTAATACAGTGTGATTTAAAAAAAAAAGGTATTGCATGAAAAAAATTATAGTCGTTTGAAAAATAAAGTAGAAGTGGGTTTACGAGTCAACAATATTGGATTATCCTATTTTGCCCATTTTCTCCACTTGTTTTTCTTATTTTTAGTTACATGAATTCTAAATTTGAAAACCAATTAATCTCAACCATTAGATTATTTGATCAAAGGCCTATGTTTTCTCCTACATTACGTAGGATTTCACCCCTCTGTACAATAACCTTTTTCACTATACAAGGCCCACTGGCTAAGGAGGCTAAAGTTTAGCCGACATACAAAACTTTTAAAAAGTACATGCCCACAAAAACAACCAAACAAATCCATACATGTGTAATAGGCAGATAAATTGCGTAAGCCGACTATGATTTATTCTTGCCCCCTTCCCACACCCCCTGTATCTTATTTTCACATCCTCTAGTGTATACGGGACGTATACACTTATACGGCCCGTATAGAATGTTTTTGAATAGAAAATCGCGCAAAGAATGTTTTTTTGATTTTATTATATACGGCCCGTATATAGTTATACGAGCCGTATACATCGGTATACGATTTGTAAACCGTATACGGCTCAATGGATTTATTTTGGGAGGTTTTTGATGTTACCACATTTATACGGGTCGTATAACTGTATACAGGCCGTATATAATGGTGTTTTTTCAAGTATCACGTTTTTCCAGTAAAAACACAATCATTCTAGGGTTTCTAAACTCTTCATCAACTTTAACAATATTGATAAACGTTGATCGGTACACGCCGCTTAAATCGGAGCACAGGTAGAGTAACGTTACCGATCAGACCGTTGATGGGAACCTTAGCGATCGCAGAGAACTTCGTGTTGGTTGGGGGTGCAAACGAGCTGAGCTACTCGCGAGCTACTCGAGCTCGGCTCGAAAAAAAGCTCGAACAAGCCGAGCTTAAACGAGCTCGGGCTCGAGCCTAAAAAACAAGCTCGTTTAGTAAACGAGCCCGAGCCCGAGCTTCGCTTATCGAGCTCGAGCCGGCTCGCGAGCCTAAACGAGCTTTCTGTTTATATATTTTTTATTAATATATTAAACATATATTTATATAATAATAATTACCATTTATATAAATATAAAAAAATAACTTAGTTATATGTATAATAATAATTATAATTAATATAAATTAATTAATAAATGATAAACGAGTCGAGCCCGAGCCGAGCTCGAGCTTGAAAAATTACATTCGAGCCGAGCTTGAGCTTTAGAAATAAAGCTCAAATCGAGCTGAGCTCGAGCTCGAGCCTTCGTATGTTAAACGAGCTCGAGCTCGAGCCTTCGTATGTTAAACGAGCTCGAGCTCGAGCCAAGTCGAGCTCGGGCTCGGCTCGTTTGCACCCCTAGTGTTGGTTATTTATCGATTCTGAATAATTAGTAGAAGAACCGACACACGATAACTTTAAACTTTATATTGTGTGATTTGACCAGGAAATGATTGGAGGTGATTGCTACTTTTAATAAGCTGTCATAGTTGTCAAATTCGATTTCAACAAATCTTTTCCTTTTCCTTCAATTTCTAGAACATTCTCCGTAACATGAAGACGTGTCGGGTTCTTCTACTAGTGGTATTTTAATGAATTATTGAAGATTGAATGTGCAAACCGCAACCTTTTTTTACTACGAAAACGATGGCTATGCGAAATACAAACCGCAATCTTTTATGACTATGGGAAACACAAGTTTTCTTTTTGAGCTTGATGGATGTCCGTTATCTCAGTTGAGGCGTGCATTGTTTAAATCTGAATATAACTAGATGTTACGTGTAACTTCATTAAGCCAAGAACAAAGCCTATTTCGAAACACATGTGTTCGTATCAGCGTTGTTTATCACCCTGTGTGAGCATTGGAAACCCGACAAACAGTCTTGACAACTGTGACAACTTCTTCGTAGATTCCGTCCGGTTATAGCAAAGCCGGTTGATGAAACTGAGCCTGTATTAGAAACCATCCTATGTATTTTACCAACCGAAGAGGCAACAAGGACAAGTATTCTCTGTAGGGAATGGAGGTACAAGTGGACCAATATTCCAAGCCTTCGGTTTACTTCGTGTAATAGAACTTCCTATGATTACTGGGAAGATTACAATTGTTTTGATACTTCATTTGTCGAGAAACCATACTGTCAAGAAACTAACATCTTTTAATACTTCATTTGTCGAGAAACCATACTGTCAAGAAACTAACATCTTTTAATACTTCATTTGTCGAGAAACCATACTGTCAAGAAACTAACATCTTTTAATACTTCATTTGTCAGATAATACTTCATTTGTCGAGAAACCATACTGTAAAGATCTCTACACAAACTCTTCTACATCTTTTAACCAATTGTCCATCACTTAAGACCTTGAAAGATTTGTTGAAATAGAAGAAAAGAGTAACTAGCAGAAGACGTGTCGGGTTCTTCTGCTAGTTATTCGGAATGTTTCGAATCATCACAGAAGACGTGTCGGGTTTGTATTTCCCATAGCCACTGTTTCCGTATACAAAACGGATGCGGTTTGCATATTCAATCTTCATTGCTTCATTAAAATTACAACACACGATAAATGCTTGAAAAATTGCATCAACTCTCCTATATCAACATACTCTTCTCCAGATGCTTAGTTGTTATGAATGACAACTTGAGGGGTCTAGTTAACTTTCAGATTCAGATTCAGGACGCAGATGATTTGTCAAAAAACATGGTCAACGTAGTAAAATGTGAGCTTTTACTGCAACCATATCGAGATACTTTGTGTTAGTTTGATTTGAATTTTGAAAGTTTGAAAGATGTATTCGATGGATGTCCGTTATCTCAACGCTTCTCCTTACATTACTGGTCTGGAATTGGACAACCGCAATTAGATATTATGTATTGAATCAGAATCTGGGTTCTCAAAACAAGGATCGTTCTAATAGATTAAAGAGATTAAACCATTTTTTACCAATTTTTACCCATAGTATACGGGTCGTGTAATATTATACGTCCCGTATAAAATCATCGTATACATTGTATACGATCGGTTAAATTTTTTTCACATGCTGTATACGGCCGTATAATAGTATACGGCCCGTATGAAAAGGGTAAAAAATGATCTGGAATTTTTTTTTCACATGGTGTATACGGGCCGTATAATAGTATACGGCCCGTATTCTTAGGGTAAAAAATGGTTTATTCTCTTTAATCTATTAGAACGATCCAAAAAACGAAGAACAAAGTCAAATGTGATCAAACTTGCACATCAGACGTAAATCTTGATTCAGATCTCTATTCGGTCATCTTTCCAAACTACAACACACGATAAGTTTACACTTTATATAGTGTGTGATTTGACCGGTTGAATTCAGTTATTTCTGTTGATCCACAAATTCCAACAAATCTTTCACTCAAAGTTAATATTCACTGTGGGGGATGCAAGCATAAAGTTAGAAAAATACTCAAGAAGATTGAAGGGTACACAACTGAAGGTTCAGTGCACGAAAAGTTTATTACGAACGATATGTATCAGGAAGCTCAACTTGAACTGGCGATATGTATCAGGAAGCTCAACTTGAACGGGCGATATGTATCAGGAAGCTCAACTTGAACGGATGATATGTATCTTCTATCATGCGACGGACCCAATTCTTGCAAGTTAAATCCACAATCAACGTATACAGGTGCAAGAGAATGGCGAGTTATTTCAGTTTATCCATAAATTCCATCAAATTGTGTCTAATGCAAGGATCTTCGTGCATTTTTTAAATACAGAATCAGGTTCTCAAGACAAGGATCGTTCCAATAGATTAAAGAGAATAAACCCTCGTTTCTTCATCTTCATCTTCAAGAACAATGATGAACAGACGATGTTCTCAGCGTTATTCAAGAACAATGATGAACAGATGATGTTTTTTTTCGCAGAACCGTTGGTATACGTCGACCACAACGAGAACAGTGCAGCGACAGTTGAGTAGGAAGGATTGTAGTAGTAGGACATTGGAACCACAGATACTGAACGGATTATTGGCCATTATTCGACCGAGTAATCAATTGTATTTTTTTCAGTTGCTTCTCTTGTTAAGTTTCTGAACCAACCGAATGTGACAACCTGTTGGTGCACTAAATGTCTGTTGATTACGTCATAATCAAGTCTTGTGTCTAGATAGGTTGAATGTACACACAACAGGGTTTTAATTAGGGGTTGGACATGTTTGACATGAAGATTTCGCTTGAAATCAGTTCAAGCGAAATCAACAGGACATGATTTCGCTTCAGACCAGTTCAAGCGAAATCTACATGCCTATATATAGGGTTGTGGTGTTCATTTGTAAGTAAGACTTGGATCATTGCTTGTGGAACGAAACTCTGTCAAATTGTAATCAGAAAGCAATAAAAGAGAAGAAATTAAAGAGAATAGCTGTTGTAACTTTGTGTGCATTGATTCCGCCTTTACACATGAAGATGAACGTCCTTGACTGACTTTTCGAGGTCGTAGAACGGTCCAACAAGTGGTATCAGAGCTCAGGACGAGGAGTTCATACTACTACAGCTTGATTCTACTGATTTCTCTCATTTCTACTCATTTCTTTTTATATTTTTCAGATCTGAACAAGTTCCAACGGTCGAAATGGTCTGATTTTCGAGTATATCGTGTAAAACGTAGTTTTAACAAAGCCTACAAAGATTTGGACTAAAACTCAGATTAAATCTTGTGAAAAATTACCTAAAACTAGGTTTCGCTTGAAAACATAAGGTTTAGCTTGAAAATCAGAAGTTTCGCTTGAATAGTTCAAGCGAAATTGAGTTTGATAGGTTTCGCTTGAATCTGTTTGGTTTTAATCTTGGATTTCGCTTGGAAACTGTTGAAGCGAAATTGGTTTGGCAGGATTTCGCTTGAATTGAACTTGAATCATCTGAAGCGAAATAGTGGTTATCGCTTGAAACTAGTTCATATCAGATTTCGCTTGAACTAGTTATATTGAGCTGATTTCGCTTGAAGCTGTATATACTTCAAGAATTTCGCTTGAAGTTGCTGAATTTTCAAAACTTTGAAAATTTCTAAGTGTTTTGTTGATCTTGCAGGTACGTTCACGATGGATGATATTTTCATAAACCCGTTTAGCGATATGTACGCGTTCACTTCCGAATCGTCAGATAGAAGATCTGAGATGAAAGAATATTCAAAAGAGATTTCGGAGAATTTGAAGTTTGAGAACATGTACGGGAGCCAACAGAAGCCACCAAAGCTAATGAAAGTGGAAGATTATCACTGGTGGAAAAATAGATTTGAGGGTTGGGTAAAAGCTTTTGCTACTGAAAGCTGGTTAAAACTGACAGATGAATATGTTGCACCAGTAAAAGAGGGAGAAGAGTTAATAGATGCAAAAGATTTTACAGAAAAAGATATAAAAAATGTTGTGGCTGAACATAGAATGATAACATTGATCAAACAGTCAGTAAGAGAGGATATTATTTCATTGCTTGAACAAGAAAAGACTTCAAAGAGTTTGTGGGAAGCGTTAGAGAGAAAATGTGTAGGAAGTAATGAAATTGTTAAAAACAAAAAGAAATTGTTGCGTAAAGAGTTTGATTTATTCAATTGTATGAAAAATGAATCTGTTTGTAAAATGATTGAGAGATTCGGACATCTGAAAATGGAGCTGATCAGACACCAAATCTTACCTTCTGAAGAGGAGCTGGTGGATAAATTGTTTGATTCATTGCCAAATGATCAAGAGTGGCAATACTTCGCTCTAATGTTGAAAAATTCAATCAAGCCTGAAGATTTGAAATTGGATATGCTGATTGAAAAGCTTGAAAGTCATGAGTTGGAGATAAAGAGATCTAAAGTCAACAATCCAGCTTATCAGCAGAATGTAGAGCTTTACTACAGAGTACCGCAGGCTGGGTCTCCAAGAACAGCATTTTCTGCAGAAAGTTCAAGTTCGGTGAACAATGAAAGTCTTCATAGTGGTTTTCACAGTGGATCTTCTTCAAACATTTCAAGTCAATCTGCTTCAAAGAATTTGTTTCAGTGTAATATCGCAGTGGATCTGAAGAATGGGCAGAATTTCAGCGAAGAATCGGCAAAACAACAGATGGTTTTCTTGGCATCTGTACTTGAATCGTATGAAAGCCTCGTTGCAGGGAATATTGGCAATACCAATTTGACGAAAGAAGATTATGACCAATTAGACCCCGAGGAGATGGAACTAATGGATATAAGATGGTGCATGGCCAGTGCGGTTCGTCGGGCACAACGATTCATGGAGATAACGGGGAGAAAGTCAATTGGTGGACCGTCTACCAAATTGGGATTTGATAAATCCAAGGTGACATGCTTCAAAAGCAAACAAAGAGGCCACTTTAAGCGCGAGTGCAGAAATGCGTATGCTGCTGATGATTCTGAAAATCCATTCAATGAAGATTACTACAGAAAGGCGATTTACCATCAGAACAAGTCTGAGCCACCAAGATTAAAGCAACCAGAAGAAAGATCAAGGGCTCTTGCAGTTATATATGATGATGAAGGTTACGACTGGAGTCAAGTTTGCCCTGAAGAAGATGCAGTTGGTTATGCATTTGTTGCAAATGATGATCATGATAGATGGTGGAGAAGAGACAGTGCGAGATGGGAGATTGGCAAATTGTATGAACCATTTAAGGAAGCACAAAGAGCCAAGAGATGGAATGAAGAACTAGAGTGTTACATGGATCCACAGGGTAATCCAGTAGTTGATCCATCAAAAGTGGATTTTAATGCTGTAACCAATGTGTTTCCAAGTGAAGGCACTTTCAACACAAGAAGGCTTTCTGATAAAAGCTATTTGCCAAATTTGATGAACAAGTTAAAAGAAGTTTTTGAAGCAAGTTTACCAAAGGTGGTAGAGATGAAGAAGAGAAAAGAAGAAGAACTGAAGAAGATGATTGAAGAAGTGAAGACTGTTGCAAAGCTTGCTGGAGAAGAACAGGGAGCTGAAGAAGTGCAGAAAAATGAAGAAGATCGGAAAGAGGAGAACAAGGAGCAAGATCAGAAAGTCGAGTCAGAAGAATCGGTGCTAAATGAGACTGAGGTTAGAAAATCTTCTGATTTATCTAATGTTGAAATGGTTGATGAAAAAGAAAACAAGTGTAGGAATTGCATAGAAATGTGCAAAGCCTGTACTGAAAAAGATGACATCATAAAAACAAAAGATAATGAATTAAGCAAACTTGAAAATGGTTTCACAATAAAATGTAAAGATATGATTGAAAAAGAAGAAATTTTGAAACTAAAAGTTGAAAATTTGACACAGAAATGTCATGGTCTTGAAAAGGATAATGATGTTTATAGACAACTGTGTTCTACAAAATGTGTCGATTGTGTTGAAAAAGAATTGAAATTTCAAGATTTACAAAAACAGTATGATTCTTTAAAGTGGTCGAGTCAGAGAGTACAAGAAGCTTATGATACTTTGAAGAGCCAAGTCAAAAGTTTTGATCAAAGATTGTCTGAAACTTTAACAACCAAAGAAATGTATGAGAGACAGTTTAAAGAAAAGCAAATTGAATTAAACAAATGTGTTGATGATATTGCAAATCTTAAACAAGTCTTGGCTGAAAAAGAAAAGGTTGTTACAAAACTTCAAAGTTATCATAACTCTTCGTACATTCTCGAACGCATTTTCAACATCACACCAGATGACAAAGATACTGAAAATTGCAAAAAGGGTATTGGTTCAGAATTTCATCAGGTACCACCACCATTGAGAAACAATTATACTTTTTATGATGAGGAAAAGGTGGCAAAGGGTTTGAACATAGCTGACCAGTTACCTGAAAGTATCGATGTGACTTACACCAAATCTGATGATGCGAATGATTCAGAGGAGGTAAGTAAGGTTGTTGAAAGTGTTTTGAAAGATGAGTCTACAAAACGTAAGTCTGAATCACAGGATGAAGATGAAGGAAATCTTTATGATGGTTATCTGAAAAACACAAAATCCGAGAAAAATTTGAATGATGATTCAAAAGGATTGGTTTATACCATGATTGGATCGGACAAATTATTCTTAGATGTTGTATTCCCGATTCAGAATGTGATTTCAGAGAAGGTCGATCAAGTTTTTAAAATGGTTGAGATTGAGAAGTCTGAGATTCCAAAGTTTGCTGGTAAAGGTCATAAATCGTTTTATAACAAACCTGGTTTTAAGAAGAAAAACATGAAGGCTGGTTTGGGTTATAAAAAGAAACGGAATTGGAATCAAAGTAAAAAACCAAATTTGCAACAAAAGATGAGTTTTGTTCAAGGGAAAAGCTTGAAAGAAGAGGAAAAACTCAAATTTGGACGACAGTCTAATGAGGAGTTTGATGCGATGAAAAAGAAACAACAACAGGCCAAGGACGTTTCAAAGAAAGTATGTTTTAAATGTGATCAAATTGGACATGTTGCACGAAAGTGTCCAAATCCAAAGCCTGTTGATGTTGAAAAACAGAAATCTGAGGCTGTGAAACCGAGGTCAACCATATTTGATTCGAAACAAACTTGGAGGTACAATACAAACAAGTTTGCTTCAAATCAAAATTGGTAATCAAACCCGAACAGGTTCGATTCAAGACAGACCTGGAATTCTCACACACCCAGATTCAGAACAACACAGAGTTGGAGAACATCTGTTGATATGACAAAACCTCAAGAGTTTTGGA